>CAAKHC010007080.1:0-17201 GCA_901007825.1 Macroramphosus scolopax
CAGGGTTAGCTCCCCATCAGCCTTGGATGGTACACTTGAATATTCTCTTTCTGCTGACCTGTATCTTCAACGTTTACATAAAAATAAAAAATGCCTTAAATTCAATTTTCCTTGTGAACTGTTTTACAATTCATTTGTTCTCGGAATATCTGTTTCAAATTTCATTTTCAAACCAATGATGTGCTTTGGGTTACATCTACGTCAACCTGATGTTAACTAACAGTCATGTTACTTCATCAACTTAACATCATAAATATAGTATCATCACCACCTTAGAAAGTGTTGACTGTGTCTATGTGGTCAGTTGGCATTATCAAGATTAGCAAGTTCAGGTTTTGGATTCAAATATGTCACATTATATCCGAACTTCTCAAATAAAAAGCATGAAGGATAATTTCAATGTTTTAACACTGCCAAATTCAAGACCATGAACACCAGAGATGAGCGAGGTTTGTCTCTGCAGTCAACATCCAGTAATGAGCCTCAGTTAGATCCATTAATATTAAGGTAAAAGTAACAATACCACAGTGCAAATATACCCCATGGGTAAAAATCATGTAAGCAAATTATTTTTAACATGTACTAAAACTATCAAAAATTGGCTCCTGCAAGCAGATGGCCAAGTTTAAACTGCTTTATATTGTTTGGTACTTAAATTGATACCAAATGTGCAACATGCTTTATCAGCTCTCACGGTAGTGATATGTATTGATAAATCATATACCTGCTGCGCCGTGTGGGATGGTCTGCAGCTCCTGCCCCATATTCGAACGAGTGTGGTCAGATGATTTGTCATTGGCTGGTCCATCTCTGTGATGTAAAATAAATGGGTCTGATTGGTGGTTTACTTAGCCACATGTTCAACGCCGGCCAATCGGGTGAAAGGAAATAGTGTAGCGAGGTAGTAGTTATGTTAGCCACTTTAAGTTAGCTGCTAAAGACGAGAAGAGCAACAAGGAACCATCAGTTACCGGTTAATTAATCCATACATCGTTTTTTTTATATATCGTTATACAGATATGACCGAGGTTATTATGGATAAAACCAACATGGTTACATGCACTGCTCCTGTGAATATCGCTGTCATCAAGTACTGTGAGTATCACCTTGATTTTTAATCCAGTCTAGCATTTTTGCGTCACTTATTGTTGTCTTTAGGAAGACATCAAACTGGGAGATGTCGACACTTACCAATACTTGCAGTTGCATGCTGACTAATTTAACAATATAGTGCCTCACTGAAAAACTCGCTGTCAGTCAGTTATGCACTATTTATGAAACATTATTTGGTAAATGATTTGATTTGTTATTTTTCAGGGGGAAAGAGAAATGAAGAACTAATTCTACCCATTAACTCATCTTTGAGTGTCACATTGCATCAAGATCAGGTAATATAAACAATAAAGCCCATTCATGACAATAAATCTGTTTTGCATTGTAGTGAAGTTCCTCTAGCTTCCTTAGTACGTTGTAGGATTTTTATTTGTCATGCTAATTTTGCCAGCAGCCAGAGTAAATATATCTGTAAACTACGCTTATTTCACTACGGTGCAATCACAGAGGTAGTTCCAGTCTGGCAATACTAGTGAATAGTTGGTGGCTACTCTGAAGGATTCTTGTGAAATGTAATGGAAACACTGCAAGATGACACAAATCTATAATTGTTAGCATGCGTGAAAAATGTTTTACCCCTGTTTCATATCTCTCTCATATCTCTGTCTTTTCATCTTTCTGTTGTTTAGCTTAAGACAACCACAACAGTGGCTACTAGCAGATCATTTCAGGAAGATCAAATATGGCTCAATGGAAAGAAGGAGGATATCAGCCATCCCAGACTGCAGTCCTGTCTAAGAGAGAGTGCGTTTTTTTCTGATTAATTTTTCCTCACAATAAGGAAAGTGAAGACAAAAACAAAGGGAGGCCACTTATGTCATTGTCTCCTGTATCTAGTTCGACGTCTAGCAAGGAAGAGACGTAATGATGTTGACCACAGTTTGGATTCGACTGCTTTTTCCCACAAAGTCCACATCTGTTCTGCAAACAATTTCCCTACTGCTGCTGGACTCGCCTCCTCTGCAGCTGGATACGCTTGCCTAGGTGTGTATGTGTGTGTCTTCATGGTTTAGATTTCACTGCTTAACAGCTGCTTTTCCCAGCAGAATGAAGCACTTGACATTGATTATGTAACATGGTAGATTAGGTAGTGATAATTGGTTTAATAACATACTAAATAAAAGTCTTTTCAGCTGCTACTACCTGTTTTGTCACTGTTTTGCAGTCTACACGCTGGCTCGGGTGTTTGGTGTAGAAGGAGAATTGTCTGGGATTGCTCGTCAAGGCTCAGGCAGCGCATGTCGGAGTATGTATGGGGGATTTGTCCAGTGGATCATGGGACACGAGAGCGATGGCAAGGACAGTCTTGCCCAGCAGGTGGAGCCAGAGAATCATTGGCCTGAGCTAAGAATACTTGTCCTTGTGGTACGTCTTCATCTCATTGAGTAAGGGACGGAAAGTGAACTAATGAGACCGAAAGCATCGGTCAGAAATGTATCGACACATCGGTGCTGTATTGTGAAAGTCATTAACTTATTTATCTATTTTTATTTGTGGAAATTATGATTTACTGTGTCTTGACTTAACACTCGCAGAATTTGATGCATTTGTTTGTCACAGGCCAGTGCTGAGCGGAAGCCTGTAGGCAGCACCTCTGGGATGCAAACTAGTGTACAAACGAGCTGTCTCTTAAAGGTACAACATCAAACATTGCTGTCAAGACTGTTAAAAGTGGATATTATGTTTGTGTACGCTACATATAAACCTGCTGCTCTGCTCTGCTGGTAAATCACCTAACAAAATGTTCATCTTCCCTGTGTATGTAGCACCGGGCTGAGTCTGTCGTCCCAGGCCGCATGGTGCAGATGATTGAAGCAGTGCGCAGAAAAGACTTTTCTGCCTTTGCTGAACTAACAATGAAGGACAGTAACCAGTTTCATGCCACCTGCCTTGACACGTATCCTCCCATCTTCTACCTCAGTAGTGTGTCACATCAGGTTATCAACTTGGTGCATCGGTATAACAGGCACTACGCGGAGACGAGGGTGAGCAACTTGACTGTTATGCTCCTGAGAATAAACAGAAAATAAAAACGTAAAAGTTCTCTTTAAATACTGTCTAAATGCAGTGTATTGTCATCATTTCATTTCAACACAGGTGTGTTCACTAAAATGTACTTATTACTTCATTGTTTCATGACCATACAACAATAATCTCTTTTTTTTTCCCACTAGGTTGCCTACACTTTTGATGCAGGACCCAATGCTGTGATTTTCACTCTACAGCAGCACGTTCCTGAGTTTGTCCAAGTCGTCCAACATTTCTTTCCCCCAGAAACCAACGGAGGACAGTGAGTTGACCGTGATTAACTTTAGTTACAGACGATACTATAAAGGAAGCAGTATATGGATACCGCCCAAATATCACTTCTGTTGTGATTTGGTGCTATAAATAATCAAATTGGATTGTGTCTCTCTAGTTTTAGTGTCTTGTTCTATATAATGAAAATTAGAGAATGAAAGGTACAGAATGATAGTTTTTTGTATTCAATAAACTTAGTGTCACTGTTTTATATTAAGATATTTTTTATTTGAGCCCCTTTGAAGTCTGTCATCGATTGTTGTTTCCTTCTCTGTAGGTTTATCACGGGTCTTCCAGTTAACCATACTTCTCT
The DNA here is from genome assembly GCA_901007825.1 of Macroramphosus scolopax. NCBI lineage: Eukaryota > Metazoa > Chordata > Actinopteri > Syngnathiformes > Centriscidae > Macroramphosus > Macroramphosus scolopax. The sequence goes on from CAAKHC010007080.1 coordinate 3,728, forward strand.
CTCTGAGGAGTTGAAGCAGGCTATTGGCCTAGAGCCCATGGCTAAGGGAATTAGCTACATTATTAGCACTAAGGTACACAACACACACACACACCATTGTAATTATCAAGTTGTTATATAAATAATCCGTCAAACAGAATATAAATAAACACTGTTTTTGTTTCATCAGAGAAAGCATTTGACTTTGATGCAATTTATGTATGAAAAACGAAGACAGAGCATGAGTCTTGAGTCTGAGTTCTTTGGTTGTACCTAATCATTTCTTGTTGTGTGTTTTAAGGCTGGACCAGGCCCTTGTGTTTTGGAGGATGCTACGCAGCATCTGCTTGGATCTGATGGGTTTCCTAAGAATGGAAAGAAGCAATGACTGTAACTGTGTTTTATATAAATTGCGACACCATCAAGCAACTTTCTTCTCATGTTGATTTAGGATGCTAATATGTCGGCTAAGAATAATTGTCTCAGTCATAGACATCAGCATGAGGTGATAATAAAAGGGTACCGACACTGCGTTCAAGCCTTTGAGCTGACTGAACAGTAGTAACCTGCATCTGACTTCTGTGCTTGACTTTGTGTGTATCCAATGTGTGTAAGAAGGGTGTTAAAGTTAGCCAACACAACATCACAAAACCACATGAAAGATTATACACTTACAAATTGTTGTGCTTCTACTTGAAAATGATATAAAGTATATTTTAGTCACAATAAATTTTTGCAATTTTAATGGTGAGTCGCTGGATTTTTAATTGTTCATGACATCTAGTCCCTTGGTTGTGAAAATGTCTTGCTTGCTCATCGAGCATAAGATTTACCACTTCATGTAAGAACGTCTGAGTGCCCCACATGTGTGCTCTGCTTTGAGATCTTCACAAATGAGGGTTTTGTATTTGGTACAAACTGTATGATTATTGTATAATTATAAGTAAGGAAATGTATACAGATTTTTTGTTCTACATTCACGTAGTATGGCAATATATTTTTAATGACATCTTGGAAAAGGCGGCCCCATCCAGAAGCTGATGCTATTTGAGGGGCATTCATATGGAAAAGTTTGGGAACCCCTGATCCAGACTGCAGTCCTGTAGACATCCTGGCCACGGCAAAAATGGCAGCACACTCAGAAAAGTCTGTCTCAACTTCTGTATTTCAACATTTCCAGGTGGCAGTTACTTTATTTGAAGTAGGTTTTCTTTGTTGCAATGAAGGGTACAGAAAATGTAAATCCTGTGGTAACTAAGTCAGTGAGTAAAGTTTATTTGTAGAGCAAGAGTCACAGATGCTAAATGTTACATCAATGAAAATATTACAAATCTGCCAACATCCATCCATCCAATCCCAGCTGACATTGGCCGACAGCTGTACTGGTCAGTGTGGCACTGACACAGTGACCCCCCCCCCCCCCCATTAGTTAATTATGATATTGCCGGGGGGGGGGGGGGTTCACCCCCTTCGCCCCTCATTCATCTATGCGCACCCTTGAAGAGTTTCCAGGCGGACATCCTGCTGAACGCTGTTACAGACAGTAACTCGTCCCCGCCTCGAGGTTTGGCCTCGTGTGTGTTCGTTGTTGCCCCTCCTCTCTCGCGCGCTGCACTCCTCGGAAATGACGAGTAAATGGGGACAGGCCCAGGTATGTCCGGCCTCTCTTTTCTTCACATAAACACACCTCACATCCCGTTAGTAAATACTTGTTCTTCCTTGTAGTCGCGATCGAAGTCGCTGTGTGAAAGGTACTGGCCGTGTGCAGAAGGGCTGCTGAGGTGAACACTATGGGGAAGATAGAGTGGGCTATGTGGGCCAATGAGCAGGCTCTGGCTGCTGGACTGAGTGAGTACACACACTTCATATATATGTTTTGATTTTAAAGGACTTTAGTGAGTGAAACTGGATATAATGGTTACTTATTTTATACGTGTAAATGGATAAAAACATCTTGTTTGTAAGTAGTTTATTGTATAAATGCCACTTATTAATTGTATTATATCGACATTAAATCATTTAAATCAATTGAACAGTCAAGCCTGTTTTAGTAAGTACTGTCATTATGATAACTAAAAGTGTACTTTTATTTTTTCTTTCTTCCTGCTTCCCTCTTTCAGTTCTCCTCACTGGGGGAATCGTGGGGGTGGCTGGACAGTTCAGAGGCTGGCAGTTTGCTGCTTATGCAGTGTATCCTTTCAACTTTGCGTAGACCCCAACAAAAGTGTTTAATCTGAAGACATAAAACTCCTTTTCTAGGATCCCTACTCAAAGGATAGATTTCGCCAACAATTAACTCGCCCTTAACTTTACTTGTTGCTTTTACAGCTTTTGTATGACACATTTACATGCGCAAAAAACAAAAGCCTTTAAATGCAGGCGTTCATGACTAAAAATGAGCCGAGCGGTTAAAGTTTGTTCGAGTTTTGTTGATTGTATATCTTCTGCTACAATTCAGCACATGCAAATTATGTCCCACTGTATAAGAAGCCTGTCTGTTTCCGTTTAGATATACGTCATTATATTCATACTACTGTGAAAATATATAATAGACAGCATGTCTTCTCTTGTGTCTCAGAATCAGTCCATCCATTCATTTCCTAAACCACTGTGACTCACTGAAATGCGTATAAAGGTGTTGAATTTGCTGTCCTATCGGTGTTATTAAACATCTGTAAGCTACGAAACAGCCTTGACAGAATACGTAGTGCTGCCGGTGCATTTGTGTGTCTGCTTGAGTACCCCAGAGGCAAAAAGTCCAAGGGAACAGGTGTGGAGAGAAAGTAAGTAGTGTAGTTCACAGTTACATAAAGTTCGGTGATAACCACCATAATGCTGTTATGGAAGATGATGGCCGGCTAATTCTCGCTACCTCCTCTTGTTTTTCCTCAGGGGCCAGTACTGCTTCACTGTGTGTGTGAAATCCTTTGGGCCGATTACAAGAAACTACTATGTCAGAGCGTTTTTACATGCTGCGTGAGTCCATTATGTCAGCTACTTCCCTTTGCTAGACAGCATTCCTCTCATTCAGTCAGTCTCTCAAACAAATGGCTATCACTCCTCCACATAGTGCTATTTTTGTCCTCAATAGTCTTCTCTTTCTTCCTCTCCTAGAATCTGTGTTCCTGGAGGGTTCATGCTTGCTACCGTCCTCGGATGCGTCTGCCTCGGCATCGCCAGCCTCATCTACTTGACAGTGAGTTGGTAGTCTCTACATCTTAAATCTCCTGTTAAGCAGGGTAAATATTGTTAACTTTTGTTAACCCTTTTCTAAGGCAGGAAGTGGACGGTTACGGAAACAAGGAAATGGCAACAAGGAAGAAATTGTTTCATACTTGCACCTCTGTTGAGACATAGTTCTGTTGTGAAATCGGTGACTGAACTACTCAACTGTTCTTTTTATGGCCACCAATGTTATAAAGTTTTCCTGGCTGCACGTAGGGTCATTAAAAAAAGCTTCATTACAAAATCAGCCAATCAATACTGACTCAAACCTCTTGTAATATTCTTACTCTCAAGGCAGCCATCCGGGGAGAACACTGGGAGCCCATCCTGCCACGGAAGGAGAGCCGGAAGCCCATTGATAGCATCAAAAACCCCCCTCAGAATCCTCCGCCAAGACCTCCTGCAGAGACGCGCGTGAAACATGTAGATGACCTGGAGAAGGCATCTTATGACAACCCAATGACTGTTACTGACGAGTAGTTACCTGTCCAGTGCTCCATCCTCCTTTTCCCTGCCATACCCATTATAACCAGTCACAGCGGTACGTCACCAGATTCTGTGGTCCAGTGAATTGTTCCCAGAAGTTTAGCGAAGCTAGTGACTGTTGGGTCATACCTCAACCTTCAGGGATGGGTTCTGATAACAGAGAAAATTTTTCTTACGTTGAGGGGAATAGTAAATGTCATATTTTATTTGTGCTGTAGCTGCTAAGTGGCAGTGACTTACAAATATTCTGAAGTTAATAGACTGTAGGTGAGGTCAAGTGTTTACTGCTGGGATAAATCCAAAAACAAGTAGCTGTTTTCTGCTCCAGATCATACAATATATCAAAACATATATGGTGTTCTGTATGTACCTTTATATTATTTGTATAATTCACATTATGTAGTTTTATTCCTCAAGTCAAATGTTTACTTGGATTAAATCACCAAATTTTGTTTGGCTGTATCAGGCCAATATTAGCATGTATTAACAATTTGTTAATTTTTTTTTCTGTAATTTTAATGTATTGTAAATAAATATTTGTTCCCCTGAATATTATACAATATTCGTTTGGAAATTCATTTGAAGTGATGGTGTTTGCAACTTCCCCTTAGGAAACACCCAGAATTTCAATACATCAGATTTCCCCTCTCTCAACTCAAGTGGTTCTCTTTCTCACATGTATTTGTTGCAATGCGGTTCAGCATTGCAACAGCATGGCTTTTATAAACAGCATGACTTGTATTTGACTGGTTGTCAGACAGGTTCTGTGCTTTAGCATCTGCACATTCCTTTCTCATGTAACACGTATTCTTTTGGTTGGTTACAGCTCACCAGTTGAGCAGCTGGAGTCTGTGAGCGGAAACAGCAAGAACACTTCCTCATTTTAGTTTGTCAGGGCCAAAGCATTTGAAACAAACTGCTAATGTACAGTATTTACTGGGTTGTGATTATTAGATATGAAGGACTTTAAAGAATAAAAATGATAATTAAATTCCAGTTGTATTTGATCAAATTAGATTTTTTCTTTTACAAATAATCAACACAATAATAGATTGTGTGTATTTTCCAGCTTGGTAGTGGTGTGCTCATAATAAATCTCGCAAACTTTTATGTCCTGGCCAGGCAGTTCTACCGAGGTTAATGCTGCCACCTCCTGCTAAATAAGACAACTACACACAAACAGATTAATTGAGGAGCAATGTGTTTTCTTACATTTATACAGTTCATCAACAGAGTAGTTGTGTCACTTAGTGCATTAAAGAAGTCACCTAATTGACTTAACAATATAAAATAAGGATCTATATACATAAACATATTAAAATGCTGAATTATGTCACATTTGAATTATCCACTATTGGCAGAGTGGAACTGATTGAGGATTGCTAACAAGAGTTAATTTTCTGTTAAACCTTGCTTGAAATGTCAAATATGAGCTGGGCTCAACATCAGATCTATAAAGTTACATCGCCAGATAGATGGTAGAACATTGTAGGATTGTAAACTACTAAATCAACAAACTCCGCTCTGCAATTATCAGTCCCAAACCCACAAATAGGAAACTCACTGTTTGACAGAGATGTCAGGGATTTCCTCTTTCCCCGTTCCAATTTACTTTGGCTGTTCAAGAACGGTCAAATGAAACACTAAATAAAGATTATGAATTGTTTTGATGGATCATGTCTCCTGCCATTAGCACTGGTGCGGACGCACATTTAGAAACGCAAACTGGAAATTTTCAGACTTGTGACTTGCTTGAGACTTGCTAGTCATGACTCTGGACTTTACTAGGGAATTGCCAGTCTTGACTTTTGACTTTACTCAGGTTCCAGGTGTAAAGACTTGAGATTTACTTGTTAGCAGCAAATTTTAAAATATGTTATTGTGTTTTAACTGCTTGCATTGATTTTGAAAACAATCGCCTGCAAAGTGTAATTTCTCCTTTAGCTCTTCATTATCTCATCTTCAGTTTACCAGTGTCCCCACCACCACCACCACCACCACGACTCTTTTTCATTGTTATCGTAATGAATAATATGTAATTTGGCATAGATTATACTGTTTGAAATGTCTCTAATTGTTACACACCATAGACATTAGACAGTACATACACACAAATGAAACGTGTTTGGTGCATTATTATCTCTATCGTCTAGAGGGCAGTGATGCACTCAGAGGTCGTAGAAACTGCCTAAATATTTAGGAAAAGAAGAAATCCACGGAATTGACTTCACTGCATTGGCTTTATATATCTGTCAGCAAACTGAAACATATTTTTGTCCCAAGAACTGAAGTGTCTGTTTCCATATGACCAGTGGACAATGTCTACCCGGGCTCTACGAAGGCTCAAAGGGAAACAGCGGGGCCAAGAGGCCTTGGACATCGGGGATATAACTTTGGGTGACAGTGCTGAGGATCAGGCTGATGGTGAGGAAGAGCAGCTGGACACGGCTACTGTTAGTCCAGCGTCAAACAGGAATGGCAACAGTCGAAAGAAGAATAAGGGTCGTAAAAACTTCAGCAACATTTATGAATTGGTAAGGTGCCGTTAGCATCCCGCTGCTAAACGTTTCTCACAACATAATGTTACAACGTCTGATATAACTTGCTAACACGGGCTAACGTTAGCTCCGGCCGGAGCATATTTCCACACTGTGAATAACTACACATATTTATACATTTTAATATATTGTACTTGTGTACTTGGCGTCAGTACTTGTATTTTTATAACTTCACACTTGTTTATATTTATGTTCTATATGTATGTTGATTTTAGCAGCAGTATACCAGGGCAAAGTCCTCGTACTGGGAAAAACTTTACTTGGCAATAAACCCGATTCTGATTCTGATTCAAACTCTTAGCTCGTGTCTTACTTTAGTTACTTAACTGCGTAGTAAATCTTCAGTTAAGCTACATAATTATGGAAACGTGACTGATTGAACAGGGTAACAACTGGGAAATACTCTGCTGTACCAAAACAAAGAATGACATACAAAACAAACGTGTTTTTAAACAGTATAAGGGCGATAGTTATGTTAAGTATACTGCTATAACGTGCTGTGACACATAATGGACATATGTTAGCTAAAACTACTTATTTGCTTTCAGCATTCACACTATTGTTCATTATTATTCATTATACATTTTTCAACACTAAGCGGCCAATAAGTCAGTTACAGCAGTTCGAAGACTCCATGCCTGTTTAGGAAGTGTAACAACATCAGCTCCGAATCCAAACATTCATCTGGAACACCTGCGTGACTGCCTATGACCAGCTACTCATACAGCTAATGAAGTGTGTTGTTTGAATAACTGAAGAATCTCTGTACAAACAGTTTGAGACCTGAGAGAAGCTGGCTTACCTGCCTGTTATCCACACAGAACCCTTGACCTGAATAACCCTTAATCTCAAGTGGGGCATGTTTATTTTTGATCAGTGTATGTTTTCTTGCCTAAATTGTGCACAGATGTGGGGGGAAAAAAAACAAACCATATCCTCCTGGTCGCACTTGGCAGCCTGTATTACCTTTTAGACTGACTTTTTTTTTCAGATTTAAATCTACGTACCAAGCACTGCTTTACCGCTCTCACTTTTGTCAATGTCACATTTTAACAGATATGTGATGCAGAAAAGGATGCAGAGAAAATTTCACCTGATGAAGATACAGAGAAACCTGATGGAAATAAAACAAGTGACACAGAAAAGAATGATCGCAAAGATGACGAGAGCATCAGTCAAAAACAAGACGAGGTATCCACAAAGGTAAAAAGAATTAGCAATATGGGAAGGATGTCGGACTGTGATTGCCTTATTCTACTAACTATTCTGTCAATCTGTATCATTCCTTCAATATATTAAACTTGCCTTTTATTTCTTTATCAGCCTTTGTCTGAAGTGAAGAAAAAGAAGAAAAAGAAGAAGACAAAAGTTGCATCAGAAAATAGACAGGTACACTTGCCAAAGGGATTCATTATCTGTAGTAGCAACATAGCTTTAAAACATTGCCTACATCAAAGTACACAATAAGATATGTGTAAAATAGTGCAATATGTCAATTGCACTATTAATGATTCATTATTTTTATTATCTGATAGTGAGAGTTATTTAACAGACAATTGCAGCATTTTCCATTTTCAGTCAGAAACTATACCCAGAATATATGAAAACAGTTCAGAACAGTAACTAACTGTTATTTATCTTAATTGGCTAATTAATTAAACTGATTACTCTGTCTGCTGTCAGGATGTGGTACCAGATGATAACATTGATGTATTGCTGGAGAACCTTGAGCAGTCAAATGGTCTGAGTTTGCAAAACGAGGACTACGGAGGGTCCGACAGACGATCAGTTCTACATGTGGAGCACAGGTGAGGAGATCAACTTCTCTTAGAAAAATAACTTAATTAAGCTCAGATCAGATTTAAGCTTGTTTCTTTTTTTTGCTCAAACTGAATGAACAGTGGCCACATGGAAAGCAGATATAATTGGGTTAGAACATATTTCCACAAACTATAGTTGCTTTTTAGTATACGGAGAAAATTTAAGCACACAGTTATGTATGATGATTAGTATATAGTTATATCTGAAATAGCTCATGACTTTGGGTCCATTATCAATTCAGTGGCCTAATGTAAGGTTTCTGCAATTTCAGATTGCTTCCTTGTGGTGGCGCTTGACTCACATAAGTATAGCAAATAACTTTGATGTGCAATAGTGAATCAATGGCATGGCACATTAATGTCTGACCACACACCAAGTAGTGATGTCCAATAGGACTTTTTCAGCTGTCCAATTTAATTCATGTGATTTCATGTTGGCTGTTTGCGTGATGAAGCTTTTTTTTCCCCTTTTAAACATAATCAAACTTGTAACAATAATTTTGATTTCATCAAAACAGGCAGTATACAAAAATGAATCCAAACAAGTACAAAAATACTTTGATGTTTACATTGGTTTTTCCAATTGTGTGATTACTTATCTAAACCTGCAATCCAAATGCGTCCTATTTTTTTAGTATTGTGGTCAGTTAGTCGGTCAGTGTTGTGTTTTCTTTTGAATGTCACACAGCTGTAATATCAGAATTATGTGCTACTTTTTGTGTCAAAGCAGACATGGTTGGAACCATGGAAATGTGCATTTTAACTGGTCCTCACGGCCATTTAACCTGCAGGGATTTGAATTACGAATTATTTCTGTTTCAACTCCAGGAATCTCAACCCAGAGACGGAGCTGAAGAGATATTTTGGTGCTCGAGCTGTTTTGGGGGATCAAAGGTAAAAAGAAAATGGAAAAAGTTTGAGACCATTTGGATTTAAATGGTCCACATCCGCTGTGCACATGCTATATATTCCTGATTGTTTTGTCTCCTTTTTACAGACCGCGGCATAGAAACAGACAGTTTCATCGTAGCACCTGGATGACCAGTCCCAAGGACAGCTGGCCTCGCTTCAGCCGTCCAGGTAGGCCTTTACTTGCAGTCATCTGAATTAGAGCTTAGATTTACAGTAAAGGGCTCATTCTAAGAGAATGATAATCAAAATTCAATACTGTTTTATGAATATTAGATATAATCTCTGCCTAAAGATCCCTCTAATTACTACACACTGCTCCTTCAATGATTATTCACTTGAATCTTTTATTTGTTTAAATTGTCATTATACAAAATAAAACAAGCGCATACGCGTCCAAAAACTCTGTTGGGCATCTAGTCTTGGGGAAGAATAAGCAACAATTTATTCATGTTGGGAGCCTCGAACTAAATTAGTGGCAATAGATATTCTTAGATGTTGCTAGCCTATTATGGGCTGAATGAGGCTTTTGTTATACTGAAGTCATCATAGAGACGGCTTTATTGTGTACAGACTGAAAGTCATCATAGATAGTGTGTATTGATTCTGATAGTTGTTCATCCCATGGTTGGATTTTCTTTTACAGCGTCCTCTTTGGTTGTGATTTGAGTGACAGATTCAGCCTTATCTATATGGAACGTACATATTTTCGGACACCACCAGTTGACCCGGTTGCAAAGTGCAGGGAAGGTAGATGGACCACTAGGGTCTACACAGTGGAGGTTGGTGTCAGAAGCATTGTGGTAGTTCCTTAGCGCCTGCTGAAGGACCTCGGGCTACAGAGAGCCGAACTGCACGTGGCAACCAGAGAGATATATGAGGTGGCAGGGAAGGCAGGCTTTGGCTCTGGCTTAGAAGAAATAAAAAGGGCATGGGGAGCGGGAACGAATGAAGGTTAGCTGCAGGGGGTATCAGGGAGACATCCCTGTTCACTTCCCCACCACCAGGCCGTTACGGGATTAGGGGTGAAATATCACCAGGCTAATGAACTAACAAAGAGGGCACTAGTGGAACTGCAGCAGGCATAGGGCCTAGGATGAGGAACACACAACTTTACAGTTCATACAGGACCTGCTTCATCTTTTATGTGCCTCATTTTGCAGACTTAATTCTGTTAGTATGAATAAAATTACGTTGTGTCATCCTGTTGTATCTTTGTTGTTAAGTCTACATTATTAACTCAACTCATGTCACCACAGGAATGTCAATGACCTTGCTCCAATCAAAAGATGGCCTTCAGCACTTCGCCTTTGAGCACAGTCGGGACTACCAGCAAGTACAGTTCAAGTTCCTCGATGCGGTCGAATCCATGGATCCAAACAACATTGTGGTAACAAGTTCATCGTATGCTGTGGATGTCTGAGTTGATTTTAAGTAGTAATATAATATGGGCATGCTAATACAGCTGATGTCGGGAATGTGTAGTTGCAGAGCGGGCTCAGTCATATGGGGTTCAAAGGATAATATAACCACATTATCTGCTCATTTTATTACTCATTTTGACACGTCTTAAAGTACGTATAATACAATAAACTCCTGAATGAAAGACCTGAATTTATGGCTTATTTCTGTTGGAAATATTTTTCGAAATTTCAACATTGTTTGTCGGGCACTTCCCCCCCCAGGCTCTACTGCAGCTGAACCCCTACCACGTTGATTCTTTGCTGCAGCTCTCTGATGTCTGTCGCATACAAGAGGATCAGGAGATGGCCAGGGACCTCATTGGTGAGGATTTTCGGAAGATGGCATTATTTCTACATAAAGACACAAATGGAAATGTGTTTAGGGCCCAACAATGACCCGAATCACTGAGTAGTGGATGTTGGAAGCTCACCCAGAGGTTGATATTCTTTATATCTGCCTCATGTGGCATGCATCTTTTTCTGGGCTCAAAAAGAAGATGTATTTGTTTTTGTCATTCTGGCCAGCTGGATATACAAGCAATTCTGATCCACTTTCATGCTTTTGTTGTAAACCAAATGTGGCATAGCCCAGTCCAAGTCTGTGTTCTGACACGACAAAGCAGAACAGACGTGCCCTTGCTAATATTGATTTGCTGCTTCATTTTCTCCAGACAAGGATCTGGTTTAGTGATGTTGAGCCCATGAAATATTTGTGCCTCTGCTTTGTTTTGAAAATATTATCAGCATTATTTGGTTGTATTATTATTGATCCATTTAAATCAAATCAGTATTTTGAGTAGCATTATCATACAAACGGTCAGGCACATGAAAATCTTCTCTAACCCCCAACTGCACCCCGGGCAGCCCGCTGCTCTTGTTCACTGTGTTTGCATGTTCACCTATGGATGGGGTAGATGCACAGAAGAAATTCCCTTTAGGGATTAATTAAAGTATTGACGATTTGAAAGAAAAGTTGATGTAGATATTGATAACATTCTGTTTTTTCAGAGAGGGCCTTGCACAGCTTTGAGTGCGCTTTTCACCCTTTATTCAGTCTGACCTCCGGTTCGACCAGACTGGATTATCTCAGATCGGAAAACAGGTTGGTTGTTCTCTTTCTTTAGGCTTTGCTTTTGATAAACATCTTGCTGCTTTGAGACATGAGCTGTATCCTCTCATCTGTAACAGAAATTGTGTTGTAAAGACTAAGCAAAACAGTAATTCAATAATCTGTTTGCAGGGCATTTTATCTGACACTTTACAAGCATATGATGTTCCTGGAGAAAAGAGGATGCCCACGGACCGCTTTGGAGTACTGCAAGCTGATCCTGAGGTACTGAAATCGAAGCATGAGCATCTAGAAAGGCACACAGGAGAATTTCTATAAGAACCGGAAAGACACATACTTCTGTACGTGTAGGCAGACTAATGATAGAAGTCTAATAAGTTAAGCCAGTTATAGTCACTATATCAGTTATAGCCTTAAATACCATCTCTCTTTCTTTATGATTTATCAACTGTGTCATAACTAAGTCACCCATCCTTCAAATGAAGAACGGTGGCAGTTTAGACACCCAAGAATGTAGTAAGTTAAACCCAAGCCATGCCGTTCCTAACTAAAGACTCTGTTATTGCCTTTAGTTCTGTTTGTCATCACATTGCAAAGCATATGACATTGCTGGCTGACCTCAAACTATCTTCAAAGATGGTTGGCTATTATTTTTTATACTCTCAATGATTTAAAAGGGTGACCATTTTGTTGTTTTGATGCCATGGTTGCAAGACTTTCATCCTTCATAACACTAAACCATGGGCATACCATCAAAGGGCAAGTAGACAAGTGAATATGTGTTTGCGGATTTCCACTGCCAAATTTACTTCTATTAGTTTATCAGTTATTTAGAGATATTTCAATTAATCCACCATAAATATGCGTGTGACATAGTTAAATACAGGATAATGAAAGTTAATTTATGGTCAATAGCTAAAATAATTAATTTATTCATGGTTTTACAAAGACCGAAAGATTTCTAGCTACTACGCTTCCTCACACTTGCACTAAAGCCCAAGCAGTTCAGCCTGTTCATAGATATGCCATCGCTCGAAGGCAAAACTTCCAGAGTTCATGCCAGTCCTCCCTGCTCCCTCCCTACTCACTATGTAGAGGACTGTACGGCCTAGTGCATCACAAAAATTATAAAATGCTTTACGACACTACAGGGCTCATTTCCCTTCATCATTAATACACAATGTAAATGTCCTGAACTGATCTTTGGTGGCAGCGCCATCTGTTTTGAAACAACTGCTTCAACATAGCCAGATGTGAATACATTACGTCACTGTTGGCTTAAAAGGGCCATAAGAACAGAATCTTAAAAAGCACTGCTTGAATACATGTCCTACATACTGTGTATGGTGTGGGATGAGAGGACACTAAGACCGTGCTTATCTTTGAGTTACATTCTCGTTTTTCTGGGGTTACGTAACATTTTCCTGTGATCTTGTCTGACGCTTTTATTAGTTTGGACCCAGACTCCGACCCACTTTGCATGCTGCTGCTCATTGATTTCCTGATGCTGCGTTCGAGGCAGTACCAGTCTCTCCTTCAGCTTTATCAGGACTGGGAGGTAAGATGCACTTCAATGTGCATATTTGTGAATATCCGTGTAATTTAAAACCGAACTGAAGTTCATCTTTTCAGCCTGACACAGACGGTGTTTGTTGTTTGTGTTTCAGGAGCACAGAAATCTGTCCCAGCTTCCAAACTTCGCATTCTCCACTGCGCTCTGCCATTTCCATCTCAGTCAGGAAGAAGATATGGATCCTGAAGAAAGTGACAAACAAAAACACAAAGCTGACCAGATGCTGCAAAATGCTCTCATTATGTTCCCTGGAGGTTAGAAACAAACCACTACCAGAGCATGATTATTTAGAACTTGACTCACTTCTTCACGTTGATTACTGTGATTCCTAAATAGATTTCTTTCAAACGGTCGTGATTTTTTAAACTCATATCATGATTAGGAAGTTTTAA
>CAAKHC010007084.1:1791-15353 GCA_901007825.1 Macroramphosus scolopax
GCGGGCGCCCCCCCCCCCCCCCCCCCCTCAGCCCCCCCTGCTGTCTGTTGTAGGGTCATGACGTCCTGGAGGTCTTATTATTGTGTTCGGGTGGAGGGAAGGGAGGGGAGGTGTTGGGGAGGGGGCTCTCACCGCTGCAACCCCCCCCACGCCCGCCCCGGCGTGGCAGTGAGTGAGATGTCACCGATTCCCCGCACGCGGCTGTCGCACATGACACTCGGATCCGAGCCTGCGTTGCATATTGATTTGCACGTGCGTGCGACTCCAAACTGTGACTGGCGTCGGAGCTGCAGCGGAAGCCGAGCTCGCTCCTCTCCACACTTCACTGAGCTGTGTTGCCAGAAAGTTCCCTGCCAACTGTGCCAGAATTAATCAGAAGGTTTCCTTCCACAGAAACGGAAGTTTTGTCTCAACTTTTTCTTTCTTTATACGAATATTTTTTTTTTTTTTTTTTTTGACGCCGTACTTTAAACTATAAGCAGGAAAGTGGTTCTTATTAATTACGGCATTTGTAAAGAGTTTTAAATCGTGTCGGGTGAGGACAGGTTAATAGAATCAGAGACCTTCAGTGTATTTGTGTCTGTTATAAATATCCTCTCCTGCCGATCGGCATTCGGCTGCTTGTAACGCACATGCAGCCGCAGCTCGTGTGTGATTCCAAATGAATCCGTAACCATGGCGACGTTAAACAGCACAGCCGACGTGCAAATGGCCGTGGTGTAAATGCGGGATAATCAACTCGTAGGTGTGAGTCAAACAGTTTTAGGGCTGTAAGGCACGACGCCGATCATCCAGCAGCATGTCGGATATTTTAATCCTCAGAACTTTGGAACTAAACAAACTCCCTGACTTGTTCGTGATGAACCGCCGTGGCCTCTGCTGCTAAGTTCTCCTCTTTATCTGCTCTCGTCTCCTCGTCTTGGCCTTTCCCCTGCGCACACTGTGATTATCAGCACGGCCGATATAATGAACAACGTGAACTTCTCATTTTCTTTCTTTAGCTTCTTTACGTACTGCGATTTAGCCTTTTGGCCCTTTGGCAGAGTGCTGAGCTATTTATGGACCTCGGCAGGAGGAGCTGCAGATAGGAGGGGGGGGGGGGGCAGATGGGGGGGGGGTGGGAAGGCAACATTTAGATCCAATATGTCTGCCTGCTTCCCAGCGCAGCCTCGGCAGCGAACGCCTCGGGGTGGAGAAATGATTGGCTCAGAGTGTCTGGATAAGCAAAGGCTCACCACACGGGATGGAGGCAGACTTTCAGAGGAGCGTTTGTTCATACTGGAGCCGGAGAAACCTCCTCATCTTATTACGGTGTTCGTGGTATAAAGACAGGTGACTAATTAAAGGCGATAGGCGATGGTGAGCTTCAGTGTGACGTCGTATTGATTCTACGAGTCTCTGAGTCGTGCTGGAGGATGAACGTCCTGCTGAACGCCGCTCCCTCGTTGACTAACATGTGAAGGCCACAGCGATGGATTCACATTCATGAAGCCTTGTGCAGCCCCTCAGGGGGGCAGACCGCTCCCATCAGGGTCGGCCTGGGTTCACACACCCTCAACCAGGCCTGTGAGGAGCTGTTGATCTCTGCACACACACACCTGTTGAGGATGACTCACATGACTGACAGTGCATTGATCTTTGTATAGGAGGGTTGATGCACTGAACTCACATCGTGCATCAGCACCCTCAGTGATGAGGACCACCGGTCCGCACTGATGCCAACACACACGGTCATCGAATGCCACTGTTGACCACTTGATACCCTGTTTACTGCTGATCTAAATGCATGTGTCACTTTAGCTACAATGGAGTTCCAAGAAGCTCCATAAAATGAATCCTGATCTTCCCCTCGTGTCACCGTCACCCAGAATCAACAGATGCCGCCGAGCATGCGCGACAGATACCGTGAACAACACGGTGGTTGTTGACCTGCCGGGACCTCAGCTGCTCCTCCGTGTTGTAAACAATCAGAGCTCACTCTAAAACTAACTATGTTATAACCTCATTTCTGAATCTGTCTCTGTCCTTCATGTCTATGATGGGCAGATGTCAGACGATCGTACAGCGTCTGTTTTCTGTGTGTTGTGATGATTTCTACTTCATTGTCGTCTCCTCTTCTTCATGCAGGTCCTACCTGGGCAGCTCCGGTAGCAGCTGTGAGCCAGCCCAGTCTCCTGCCCCACACCTACGCCCTCCCCCAGCCCCCCTCCTTCAATCACAGCGTGACCGCGCAGTCACCCATCATCGGAGTAACGCCATCCATCCAGACGCACCACCCCCTCATGACCGCCCACTTCCAGCTGACGACCCAGTCCACCCAGCAGCCGCCCTCCATGGTGCTGAGCATGCCCAGCCAGCCTCCGTACCCCTCCGCCCAGCCCACCGTCGCACCGTCCGCCCTCGCCGCCCAGGCCGGCCAGGTGGTCCATCCGAGCGCTCACGGCATGATGGGAAACGGCCACATGTCCGCTCACCCCGGCCTCATCCAGCACCCGAGCCTGCCTCTGACCAACGGCCAGGCGGCGACGCAGGCCCCGCCCACAGCCGGGGACAACCAGGACGGGCCGAACGGGCTGCAAATGCTGCGGACTGTCGGAATGGGGAAGTACGAGTTCAGTGATCCAGGACATCCTAAAGGTAAGCAGAGACGGCCTCATCTCACGCACTGATGCACAGCAGGATTTCATTACTTCTTTGAGTCCCCTTTTCCCCCCCCAGATATGGAACCTTACAGGCTAAATAAAACCAGAGCCGTCCTTTCTTCGGGGCGTTGAAAGTGACTCCGAGCCGGGGAGGTGCCGGTGGCATTAAATCAACGTGCTCTTAGTTCTCCATTCCTTCTGACCTGCCTGTTTAACCGGGCTGCGCTGGAATGAAACACATGGGACGCTGCCTTTTGTGCACCGTAGCAGTTTTGGATGCCAACAGTCATAAACAAGGCCACAAACACTCGAGCACGGGGTTGTTAAAGTACGACTTGCAACCGGAGCCAATCCACTTCAGAGCCGCCTCAAGGTCGCTGGGAAAGCGAGATACACCTGAAGGTTCCTACGGCTGCTTTTTAAAAGCCTGTTGCGGATTCTATGGAAAGAACACGTTGTACTGATCTGCAGCTACAATGCAGCAAACACCTGAAGTGCTGCTGTACGGTGTAATTGGTTAAAGGGTGTCAGGTTTATCTTCTTTTTTTTTTTTTTTTTTACCCGCTATTTGTTGCGATGCTCCCGTACTAAAGACGAGGCGGGGAGAGCTTTCAGCCGCCGCCCTCACATCTCCCTCGAATCATCTGAAGCCTCGTTGTCAAAGTGCCTCCGCAGCTCGAGACTGGAAGCTGAAATTGGCGGTTCGGTGTAACCTTGCAGTTTACGATGCAGGGCGCTCGAAACAGATGTTTGCAATTCCACCGAACAATTTTCACATTTAATGAAGCTTTTAATTTAGCTGGAGATTGTTGTTTCTTTCTCTTTTTTTTTCTTCTCCTGGCTCATTCTGATCAATAATATGTGTGCAAATGAACTTGTAGATTGAGGAGGAAAAAAAAAAAGCAATTATTCCGGGGTCCGCCTGTGATACATTGAAATGAGACTCTAGGTAGAATTGGAAAGAAGAAGATAATTAGACAGGATCGTCGGCTTGGTCTGGTCTTTATCGAATGGGAGCTCCTCGTCTTCTGCCGCGTTGAATAGACTGTCACGATCCATTAACCAAGTGCATGTCAAAACGTATTGACCTTCCGCTAACAGGCCGAGAGCGCCGCAGTCCGATTGGACCGGTGGTGTTTATATACGTCCAATCGCAGGGGACGACTGTATGTTTGTTAACACAGCTGATGTATTCAGTGTGTGTGTGGGTGCAGAAATGAAGAAGAAGAAAATAATATCGCTTTTCTAGACGTCCTGGAAATCAAGGCCAAACCGCAAATACAGGCGCTTGAATTCTGCACCGCTTCCTCTGTTTTGGTCCTGCAGCAGGTCATCGGGGGTAATGTCACGAGGACAGTGTACGGAGGTAAAATGTCGAGCCACCGGCGAAATGCCCGCCGCAGTCTTCCTCCAGACAGACCTCTCTTGCTGACAAGAACACTTAACGCTGCAGCTGTAATCACAACAACGCCACCCTGATGACCCTGCCCTCCGACTCTGCCCACTGCTTTCAATTGCTTTTCTGTCTTCCTTATTATTCCCGTCTGTCACCTCCCCGTGTCTTCCCCCCCCCCCTCCCCATCCTCTGCTCCCCTCGCTCGCTCGCTCTGATGAGATGTGATGAATCCCGGGCTCCGACAGGTCTCACGCTTTCTGTTTTAAATCAATTAACGCTGCATATCTTTAAAAAAAAAAAAGGTATTTAGTGTCCTGCTGTAGTGCGACAGCGGTAAAATATGGAGGGTTCATTTTATCGCCTACATTTTTAGATACACTGCAGGGACCTTTCTTGTTCTACTTAGACTAAAAGCTAAGTAAAATCACTTAGTGAAGGAAAGCAAGGCAGCTGCAGGTTCGGGGTCAGCGTCTGCTTTGAGAGTCTCGGAGGACGTCTGAGCATCTCCTGTACATCCACTGTATACTGGACGAAATGCAATCAGAAATACACCCACACAATCACCAGTTGAGTCGTACTGCTCATATGTCAGGTCATCGGGGGTTAATGTGGCGCCCGGATTCAAACTGTTTGCTTGAAAAACAGTGATGAAATATCTCACTGATAGGGGTCCTTTGTCTGTGCAACCTTAGCTGCGAAAATAAGCTCAATATTCTGGTGGTTATTTAGATTCTGAGGCTGAACAGTTATATTCATATATCAGAATCAAATCCAGGCAACATACTTAAATGCCTTCATTACTCAGAAGTTGTTGGTTACAAATGAGAAGCTGCTCTGGAGGACGACCCCGATGTTGCTCTGGAGGAAGACCCTGGCCTTTGTTACAAAGGAGAAGCTGCTCTGGAGGACGACCCCGGTATTGGTTACAAAGGAGAAGCTGCTCTGGAGGACGACCCCGGTGTTGCTCTGGAGGACGACCCCGGTGTTGGTAACAAAGGATAAGCTGCTCTGGAGGATGACCCCGGTGTTGGTTACAAAGGAAGAGCTGCTCTCCAGGGCTGCAGTTGCTGGCAATGAAGGAGGAGCCTCTCTTGAGGATGGTCAAGGTGTTCACAAAGACTTCCAGAAACATCACCATGAGGCTCTGAAGTAAAACAAGACATAACTGAATGGATTCAGGAGGCATCTGCTTGTCAGAGGAGGACCGGCAGGGAACAGCTGCGAAAGGGCCCGAGAGGCAGGCAGAGTCGTGACATGCAGAAGTGAATATTTGACAAACAGTTTCGACGCTAAAGCCGCTGCTCAAGTGATTGTGTTGCTGCCTTAAAAAAAGTTTGAGCCTCGGGACACAATGCTGGTAAGCGCTGATGTGAAGAGGAGGTTTTATGGCTTTTGATGGCAAAGTCCTGGATCTTGTAGGAGCTGACGGAGCTCTTCCTCCTTAATCCAGCTGCATAACAGGCCACCGTGTGTGTGCGTGTGTGCGCGTGTGCGTGCGGCTGCATGCGTGCACAACTTCTGGGGTGTGACTGCATGGCTGTTTTGTCACATGTCAGCCTCGCAGCTTTAAAGCCAAACACCACAGTGACAGAAATTACACTCCATGTTTGATTTGGCTTCGCCTTCAAAGGGAGCAATTTGTCTTCGCTCTGCATCAGTGGGCACATCAACAGCTGTGTGCTCCTCTCCGGCGGTGTGTGTGTGTGTGTGTGCGTGTCTGTCAAGGTGTCTGTGGTTCTTGTTACAGTATATAGTGTGTATGTCCGTGTGTGTGTGTGTGTGTGTGTGTCGTTTTAGATTCACACAGACCAGCTTAAAGGCAGATATTACCTATAACACCTACTGAGATATGTCAGCTGTGATCTGCCTACCTTGTTTCTCCGTCCACAGCAGGGCCTCTCATAATACCTGCCTGTCATGGCGAACAAATCCCAACCCCACACCTTCTCGCCGATTGTTAATTTCCTTCACATCACCTACTGCTCTCTCTCTTTCTTTCTTCTACAGATTTTTTTTTTAAGACGTAAAAAAAAAAAAAGGAAATCTCATCTTCACACTTAAATAGCCACGTCCACATCTGCAGCTGTAACACATCTCGTGAGATGAAGGAATACAGGATTATATTTTTAAAGACGAAGGACAAAGGCGCCGAGGAGCTGGATTCAGAGGGAGGGTGGACATCAGAGGGAGAGAGAGGGCGGCGCTGAGAGCCGAGTCAGTGTGTGTCTATTGACCAAGTCATTAAAATCGATGGCTGTCCTGATGAATATCAGCCGGAGGAAGCGAGTGCCGAGCTCAGCGGGGACGGGGCCTCGCTCATCGCGGACGTGATTGAGCGCCATTAAAAAAAAAATAAATAAAGGCAGCTCACAACTGAGAAAACACATTGAAATCAAAAGGAAGTTAATGTCTGAGCCCACTGCTGCTATTCAAATTATATAGTTTGTGATATCCTTCACCCGGAGACGCTCGGAAGCGACGCTTATCTTGTCGTTTAATGTCCGAAACAAAAGGAGCCGACGATCAGTCGCCCGAATCGACTGGAGGCTTCCGTGCAAAATTTAAGTTTGGGTTCGCAGACGGATCTGTCAGACCACCTGCTGCTGCGCCGAGCATCTCTTTCTCTAATGTCAAACATCATTTTAACGCTTCCTTTCACCTCACCGGCCTTTTACCGTCGCTGTTTTCTCACACACACATACACACACTGTCAGAGACCACACATGCACAAAGGAAGACACACACACACACACACACACACACGCACACACAACGCCGAGCCTCGTCTCTGCCCAGGAAGTTCATCTTCCAGTCAGCTCACATCAGCCATCATCTGGGGACCAGGCAGCTCTGGAGCCGCTAGTGAACGCAATTAAGATGCCTTGCTGAGTTAAGATCAATGTGCTGCTCCGCTCGGCGAGGACCCGGCGCGGCCTCACCTCCACCGCCGGCTATTCTTCTTTATTTGCCTCCTTTAATCAAGTATTCATTTTTGTTTACTGTCTGCCGAAGCGCGTCGGAAGCTGCAGCATCACTCACGTTCGGGTCGCCGCGAGATTAACGGAGGACGTTATAGATCGGCGAGTGATGAAAGGAGAGCGATTGTTTACACGGGCGCCGCCGTATGTTGCTGTTTATTTAAGGCGCTTGTTATTTTCTTGATCTCTATCACACCTCGGCAATTATTTTTCGCAATGCCGCTTTTTTTAAAACGAGATATAAACATCGTCGCTCGTTGGCGGGATTACAGGACGTGAGGATGATGTTTGATGATGGTAATGATGTGCAGACTGCACGTCCAGTTGTCGCTGGACGTTAGACGTAGAGCGTGCACGCTCTGTTAGCATTAGCGGCGATGCACAAATATTGAACTACAAGAGTTCTGCATGCACGTCAGGCCGATTCCGACTGTTATCAGGGAGGCTGTGATAGCCACACCGTCAATAATCAGCTCATTAATGGAACAATGAAACACTCCCTCCTCCTCCTCGATACAGTGCAGCCGATCCCATCCTCATTGTGAGTTATACAAAAAAGTACGAGACACATAAAACACTGGAACCGGCGTGTAAGAGTTGCTGACTTGGATCAGCCGCTCGGGAATAAGCAGCGGGCGAATTAATTAAAGTCACTGCAGTGTTGTGCTGGGCGATTATCTTTAAAGCTATCCGCATCAGGATTAGCTAAAGCAGAACCCGGTTATTATGATGCCAGAAACAGGCTTTCCCTCTGAATATAAAACGCATGGATTGAACCGCGCGGCTGCTCTCCCTCCGTCTCTCCCGCTACTCCTTCATTCTAGGTAGCTCTGAAGAGGATTCACATGGACCTCGTCGCAAATTATTGATGAGGCTGAAATGTATTCCAATCACTGTGGACTCCGTATGTTC
Organism: Macroramphosus scolopax; assembly: GCA_901007825.1. Taxonomy (NCBI): domain Eukaryota; kingdom Metazoa; phylum Chordata; class Actinopteri; order Syngnathiformes; family Centriscidae; genus Macroramphosus; species Macroramphosus scolopax. The sequence goes on from CAAKHC010007084.1 coordinate 9,720, forward strand.
AGGTAATTCTCTCAAATGAATAAATGCAGCAACCTCGATGATGTGCTCATGTGCAACCTTGGCACATGACTCCGTATCGGGGTCTCACTTATTAATGATGCTCCATCACACGTCTCATTTTTTCCGAGCGGTCTGCAGGCTGCTGCGCTGCTCCCTGACACCGCCTCTTTAACTTTGCTAAGGACGGCTTCCATTGAGATGTCTAACTGTTTCTAGTGCAGCCCGCCGCTCTCAGGAGGGCGCGAGGAGAGGAGGGAGGGAGGGAAGGGAAGGTGAGGTGAGCAGCACCGGCGTGTCATAAGCGGAGGAAGGAAAGCTGCTCCTCGTTCCGTCTCTCCCTCGTTATCGTATTTTAAAAGAGAGGAGCCCCATACATTATATCCCTCCACGGTTAATATAAGGACGGCGGATAGCTCATTAAGATTGATCCTCCCTCGTCCTCCTCCTCCGTGCTGAATGCAGCAGCACCCTCATTAATCACCGGGGCTTCAAGATAAAGCTCACGCTCGCCGGACCCGGAGCCTTGACAGCCCCGGCTGCTGGATGCATAATCACAGATGCGGTGCAGCCGAGGAGCAGCCGCCCGGCTCCCTGCCACGCTAGACAGGGCACCGTATCTCCGCCGCCCTCCCTCCCTGCCTCCCTCCTTATTCTATACTCTCCTCCTGCCCACCTGCCCTCTTCACAGCAATTGACTGTCTGTTCCTTTCACTCAGTTGCACTCCCACTCCCGCCGTCCTCCCTCCCATCCTGTTGTGCCTCAGCATCCTCTCCAGCCTCCCACTATCCAAACATCCAGCTGCTTCCCAAACCCACTTACACCCTCCGCTTTATTCCCCCCCCCTTTCATTTTTCCTCCCCCTTTTTCCTTCCCTTCCACCTCATCCACTCTATTTTCCTTCCTCACTTTACCTGCCACCTGTTCTCCCCCATGTTCTCGCTCTCCTCCGCTTCTCTCGCGGCCTGTGTTTTCTCTTTAAGAGGAGCCCAGGCTGCTCATTTGCCTCCGACAGCTGGACAGAGTGGCTGTTTTCATCTCAAACACCCAATCAAACTGTCATTTGCTTTATACCTCCACCAGAAAGTTTTTTTTCTTCCTCCCCTCCTGAGCCTCAGCTGCCTCCACGAGCCTCATAAGCACTTCATATTTAATTTCAAATCTTTCCGTCTCGATGTAAATCGCCTGCGTTTGGATTCGAGATCTGCCCGGGCTTCAAGGACCTGCGGTGTTGCTCTGAAAGCGGCGACGAGTTAAGACCTCAGGCCTTCACCACGCACCTCCATCCAGCGTAAGTGGAGAGGAGCTTTGTGTGTTTTAGAATGAAGATTCCGGTGGAGTAACTCTCAGCCGGTTCCTCTATCAGCTCCTCTATTGTTTAGGCGAGATAAGGTCGGCTTCTTTCAAGTGCCACGTTCAGTCTGTGACACTAATGTCGGCTGTATTGTCCCCGGTGCTGAGCTGCGTCTGGGGAAGGATTTATAGAGAAATCAGGGCTGATGTGCTCGACAACAGAGGAGGAGAGTGACTGCAGACCTGGAGGATGACGATGGAGATCCCGATGCTCTGCAGTCGAGGGTCGTCCGCCTTGTTTGTGATGTTCTACCAGCGACTGTCCTTGAGAACGTCCATGTTGCATCTGTATGCATGTAAAAACACCTCGTCCTTGAGTCGAGTCCACGCTCGGCTTGGATGCGTGAGGATGCTCGGAGATGCAGAATCCCGCGTGCGTCCGTAAGTATTGGAACGCTGCCATTCCCGGACATGCAACATCCACTTTACTCATTTACGTGGGAGCAGATTGATTCGTGTGTAGCGTCGTGTTAAAGCGGGCGTCGGCTCGGCCTGCATATCAAACACCTCGCGTCGGAGCCGATCTGATATGATGGGATTAATAGCCACGGGGTTAAACGCCGATGTGCTATCCTGCACATTAGCCATGAAATAGGCGGTAATGCATTATCAATGAGGCCGAGTGTAAACACAGCAGATGTTACCAGGAAGCCAGTCAATAGCGGATGTTTCTCTCTCTAATGAGAAGGCGTAATTGCAACGGGGAGGGAATGCAGCATCCAAAATAGCAGCAGATGCGCCTCAACATTTTCAGCAAAAAGAAAGAAATCCGAAGCTGCTCAGCGGCGTTGGCTTGATGTTCACGGTGCTCACTTAAAGGACTTCTTCCTCTACCCAGAAACTTTTTAAATGGGTCTGATAATGCATGCAGAGCGTCTTATAAATACTAATGACAAGACCAAGACATTAGTCGTAATGCCCCCCCTGATTATTCCACAGTTAGCACCAGACTTCGCACGTGAAGATCGATAACTCGTCCGTGACGTGGACGGATGATAACGGCCTGCAGACATGAGATCTTTGTCGGCTGGCGGTGGGACTCTGAGCTCGGAGAGTCTTCCTCACGCAGCCGTGCTGAATGTGGCCCGTTGTGTTTACAGAATGTGTTTTCCAGCCGGAGGCTCCATCTCTGATTTATGTTGTTGATTATTATCATTAATCTGCGACGGTCGTCATGGCGATCCGTCCTCCTGCCCTCCTCTCAGACGCTGTTTGTGTTGGTGATGCAGCGCCGGATGAAAACGTCTCCCGGAGTTAAACTTTACAGCTTTACAAGGACACGTCAGTTATACATAAGCACCGGAGCATGCTGGGCAAACGTGCGATGCGGTCCAGTCACCTTATAAATTGTTTTTCTATCCGGAGAGAGAGAGGGGAGCAGATGGAAAGAATGAGAGGAGGACTGAAAGAAAAGAGCGAGCCAAATAATCCGATGCAAAGATTACACGCTCGACTCCACCCGCCGGCTCTCCGGGTTCCTCTCAGGTGTGCAGTCTGCCACGAGCAAACTAACCCCGCCACTAACCTTTTTGCTTGGGCTGCTAGGACTTTTACAAAGTTACCCGGCGCACGCACACGCACACACACACACACACACACACACACACGCTCTCCACAAGGGAAGATGTGACATTTATCCTGAGCTGCACGGCTGACATGAGGACTGTGTTGTTTTCTGTCGCGGTTGTTTTCCGTCCTGCTGTTTCTGAGGGTCAACGTGTCGCCGTGTGCAAAGCTGGCGCCGAACGCACACAAGCCAAACACACAAACACCGTCCCCGTGTAAGACAAGCTGCACAGCATATCCACATTCTGCCGCCGGCCGCCGGGACGTGCCCGGTTACCAAATGTTGCAGGGCGGAGGAGCGTCCTGCACAGCTGAGGCCGGTCGTCCCAGGACACGACAGACCGTAAACCGAATCTCTTCATTAGCGGAGTTTGACTTATTTTTAGGCGTCGAGGTAAAGACATCACCGCTTTTATTAAAGACGCCGGCTCTAATATCCTCCGGAGCACATTCCCTCCCATTGAAAGAGGCAATAGACAACTTCTTTTTTTTTTTTTGCATCAACTTATCATTAAGAAGTAAATGTTGATTGCACATCGTAATGGCTTTAGAATAATGACACCATCTGCGTTCCCCTATAAGCCTCCATTTGACTGTGTAATTCCGTCTGCCAACCGACTCCGTGACAATTTCCCCTCAACCTCTCCACTGAACATCGCTTCGTTTATCCCTCTTACTTCCAAAGAAGAGTTTACTTTTTCTTGTCCTGCGTTGTTTGCCTGGTGCATAAACTGTATATATAACCGGACAGCGTGCTGATGATGTCATCTGGAACCAGAGTCTGTGCAGACATCCGCCATTATTAGAAGTGACATTACATTCCCTCTCATCTTTCTGTGAGTGCCTCCATGGTTACGTCAAGCTGTCAATCATGACGTCATTGTTCTACAGCTTTAAGAACATCAAGACTTTCTCCAAAGGTTCCGTCCTCCACACCGTCGGCCCCGCCGGGTGTCGGCGCCCCTGTAAGCACAACGCTTCTTATCAGCTACTGTGCTATTTATGTCGGCGGTAATGAAATATATACCATGATATATATCGGCATGCTCTGCTGCCCCAGCAGTCCGCCTCCTAATACCACGGCATGTTAGTAATGCCTCTCTAATCACGGGCTGAGCTCCCTGCAATAGCTGTGTGTCCTCTCCACATGCCCTTGCTCAGTCACTGGAAGCTGCCACGTGTGTGAATGCCGACTGAATGCCTGAGTACCGTTATTAAAGTTCCGTTTTTAGAAGTTGTCCACTATACCTGGAGGGGGGGGGGGGGGGGGGGGGGGGGGGAGCACCTGATGATGTTTCAGGCTTTCATACCACAATAAGACTGACTTCCTGTTCTGTGGGCTCTGCAGGCAGGTCCGGTATTTGTCGTTAAACGCCCCGATGTCGAGGCTTAAGGTCACATCTCGTTCTGAGCGTAACAGCTGGCGTCCAGTTGCAGCCGGCACCCAGAAGCCCGCTCGTGGACGTGCATCGGGCGGCCGGCTCCTCACACACTCTCTTAGCTTTGCACTCGGATTGCTCCGTCAACCTTCTCAAGGTGAAGCGCGAAGGAAACCTAGCAAGCAGATGCTGTGCGAGAGGCTGCAGCCGCTCTTCAACACCCAGAACTTGTGTCCGTATGATTCAGATCCGTTAATTAGCCTTGTTGTTGTCCAGCCAGATTTAGAACGCTGGTTTCCATCGGCCTTCCAAGTACATTTATATATATTTATATACATGAAATAGCAACTTACAGCACTTTAATTAAAAGGGGAAGACGGAGAAGTGCTGCACACCCACTCACTTCTAATCATATCTCCTCCCGGCATGCAGTGTGTTATCTACACCAGCTCGCCGCTCCCTGCACAACATTGTTATCCTGAGTATTCTCTAATGACATTGTCTTCGCTAAGTTTGTGTTTTTTTTTTGTGCTCGTTTGTCTTTTAATGTCCTACAGAAGGCTGCATGTGTGTCTCCTGCAGAAGGACGACGTCATGCTCCCTCACTCAACCCCGAGCTGAGCTGAGCTTCACGCCGACGTCCTCCGATGCTGCAGCAGAGTGTTTCTGTTAATCTGCGGTCCACTTTCACACTTACATGAACAGAAACACTAAAGTCCATGTTGGCGCGTTGCCACTTTGTCACGATGGAGTCAGCCGGTCGTCAGCCAGTCGTCAGACGCCGGGATTAAATCTGGCCCAGGCAATTAAAAAGTACAGATGGCTCATGTATAATACAGATATGGCAACCGTGAGTTTCTGACTCCTCCAGTCGGAAACCGTCTCCCTCCCTCTCTTACTATGTTAATAATACATTTGTATCCACTTTGCATAACTTAAAATCACATTCTGAAACTGTGAAGCGAAATATTCCAGGAAGTTTTGATTCGTCAGCAGAACTCCAGTCGGAACACAACCAACTTTAAAGTGCGTTGTTGTGCAAAAGTTTATTTGGACGAGCAGGTGAATCCGGTGCAAAGAACCGGATTCATCAACACTCGAGGTGTCGGATATCGACCGATATCTGATCCAGGATCAGAACGATATCGAGTCTCAGTGTCCGATCGGCACGTCCCTCAATGATCTGAGCTCAGTTTGTCTTTTAGTTTCATGAAACCTAAAGGAGTTATGGAAAGGAAACTGAAAAACGACACTGTATATAATTGCCATATATAGGGGTATATAAATATAAATATATATATAGATATATCTATATCTATATATATATATATATATTAT
>CAAKHC010007085.1:19164-34087 GCA_901007825.1 Macroramphosus scolopax
TTAACCCCCCCCCCCCCCCACACACACACACACACACATTACAGTCAAGTATATGCACTACAAACGCAACAGAAATGTGAATCCATAGTAAACAGCACGGAATGAACCTTTAGCTGGTGTAAGTTTTACATTCACACATAGCAAGAATTTATGTCAAACAATATATTTCAATGAAAATAACACTCAAGGAAGCTGAAACAGGAAGAACAAAAACAAACCAGCTGCTGATGCAAACACATCGCACCCCAACAGGTCTTCTAATGGGTCTGAAAGTGTTGGGGGGAGAACAGTTAGCAAACCATGAGATGACGGATGATGCATCCTCGTATGCTGCTGAGACAGGCCGAGCCATGTTGACATAAAACCCAATACTTCCTTACAGAGGAACAGGGTCAGCTTCAGCTAGCTCCTCGCCGAGCACTAAAAATCCCAGCAAGCTGAAGCAATATTATCCGGCTTAGTGTTTCTAACATTAGATTTGTCTCTCTTTTATTTACCCAAGAGCAGCGGCTAAAGACACATTTTTATCCTTTTTAGGGAGAATTAAAAGGAGAAATTGCGAGTTGCAACGTCGGACACAGAGGAACCGTAGATATAGTTCAACCTACAGAGCTGCTCGGTTGTTTTCCTGAAATACTTCAGCAGGACAATCTTTAATTATCTGGAAAACTGCCCCTCTGGGTTGACAACACAAAGTACATCCATTCTTCTTTTTCTTTTTTTCTTTAGTGGGTATGAGTGTTCACAAAGTGCCAGGCCACACGGGAGTGTCCTGGAGTGAGCAAAGCACACACACACACACCCGGTGAGCTAACACAGAAACCCAGCCGTCAGCATCTATCCGGCACACTGCTGCAGCGTCACAAGCACAGCTAATTAAAAAACAACAATTTCACAGGAGGGCACTCCAAACAGTTCTAAAAAGCAGCTCTCAGCACACCGGGGGATCGTCCAGCATACATGGGAGGTGAGACAGGTTCTGGAGGCTCTGCTTTTATGGCTTCATCACCGCTGTGTTTTCTTACTACTCGTTCTACCATGACCTGAATTTAATTTTAGTTACATGTGAAAATGTGGTGGTGGAGGAAAAAAATCTGCATTGCTGATGTATTTGGATAAGTTATAAATGAAACATTCAAAAATAATATTATGCATGACAGTAAAACTTCTATTATTACTAAATTCAGCTTGGAATGCGAGTTCTTATGTATCAGCAGGACCTGAGTGCAGAACAGAGTTCAGGTTTGCAGATGGAGCCCATGGCAGTTTCTAACAAGGCAGTATATTACAGGGGTGTTGTCCAACACTTCAGCCAAGTGATAGCCGTATTACATGGCTGCTTTCAAAGCATGCTTGGTTAGAGGAAAAGGTCCCTCTGGGGAAAAGATCCCCTTCTTTCTAATGACGTATAATTGACCTCAAAACACCAGGGCACAACAAACTCTCTCAGGGTGGTGTAATTCCACTCTGCTTTCACATACCGCACGTCTCGTTCAAGCTTGTCCCTCCTCTACGGCTGGAACCTCTGTCTATATGGCTCCATATTATCAAGCTCACTCTGATTTATCCTAAGAGGCAGCGCTGCGTCGCTGTGTCTAATATATCTACATTTATTTCCCTGCCTGGGAAAAAAAAAAAATACATGATGCCTGAACGATACCTGCAATTTTTTTTATCCTAAATCTTGCAGAGAAGAAAAAAAAAAAAAAAAGCCATCAAAAATATTTCTCACTCACATGAATTCCCATTTCCGTGTGTTTAAGTCAAGGCAGGGACGATAAACGCAGGTCAGCTGCATGACACGAAAAGAGGAAAACATATGGGATGAAAGGATAATAAAATCCAATCTTGTTACTATGTAATTGCACTATATGGGGCAAGATGGGTTGAACTATGTTGGTGGGAGTTTTAATAACACGGTACACAATTGTTTTCCCCTGTCTGCACTTAAACCTCTTCCAAAGGTGTGAAAAATAGACTGCTTGCCAATTCCTTGATTTATTATAGCTAGTGAGAGCTGATTACGGGTCATGAATCAGTTGCTGTAGGAATGTAATTAGGCACGAAGACCCCTGTAAGGCTTGAAGCGCTCCTCACAGCCCAAAGCAGTTTGTGGGCTGACAAATGCATCTTAAATGGATGTCATAAAAGTCAAAAAGGTGCCAATTACATCTTTAAATATCCCATCAATGCAAATGAAATAAACAGAAAAAAAGGGATGCTTCTGTCTGTGTGATGGAGGGACCCTCCGGTTAGCTGAGAAGTGAAGGAGGATGGGGCGGGGGTGAGGAGGAGGAGGAGGATGGGGAAGAATTAAAAGATGTGATGAATAACAGTGTGTGCGAGCGGGACGGCGCCCAGCAGGTTGTTGTGTTTGGCTCGGATGATTGGACGTGCCATACAAGCTGACAGCATTCAAAATACCGAAGGTAGTAAACGGACTGCTTCAAATGCCAAATATGGCTCCTCAAAGGCATGTCAGAAATATAATGTCAGGAAGGGAAATTATTTCTAAAAGAGATCCAGTTCGTCTCTGTATGTTTATCTCCGGCTTCATTTCTTTGCACACACAAAACAAATTTCAAAGACCGAACATGGAATGTGATAAAAGAGGCATGAGAATGAGATTCCTTCTCTTTGCTGGACTGTCTCAGCTTCCAGCCACCTCTGAGCCGTGACGCCATGACTCTGGTATCCCATAGTTACTGCTATGATTTTTCCATTGTTACCCGCCGCCTGCACTCCTGTCACAGAGCTGCATGAAAGGCACACATGGCAAAGGATGTAACTCTTTGTTGCTTTGCAAGGTATCTAGCAGAGAGCCATAATGCCCCAGTAATCGAAGTGGAATTGGTAAAAAGCCTGGACACAAAAAGCTGAAAATTTAGTGACAAGCATGAAAAGTGCTCATGCAACGAGAAACACAGGGCACCCCGGGGTGCTGCAGGCCAAGCAGCAACCCTCAGCATTGTTACTTCTGTTACTTAGCTGCAATATTTGCCTCACTTTTAATGTGATAATCCACTGACTCAATTCTCCAATGTATCTTACTCTGAGGCTAGTTGGTGGAATGATCCTTTATAGTGGGGAAAATTCAATAACAACAGTGTTAACTCCAAAAATAATTTAAAACATTAATTTGAAAATTTTTAAATTTGTATTAACATGCTTCTTTTTAATTGATGTTAAACATTATATTTTATTTATAATAAAACAACAAGCCCAACTTGTCAGCTCTAAATAACAACGTTTTACAGATCATTTACCATCCGTGGAAATATGATGTTGATTTGATATGAACCTGTGTGTTTTATTAGTTATTGTATCATTCGGCAGAACAAACGCTTCAATCTGCATCACTTCGTTCTTTTGTAATTACACACAGCAACCAAAGTGAAAATAACTTGGAAATAGTTGAAGTGTTTTCAAACTGTGAAACTAGTAATTTAACAGTGAATTATTAATGCTATTAAAATGGGTGTGTGTGCGAGTGTGTAAGCTATCTGTGTAATTTTTTTCTGGGTGTGTGTTGGTAAGTTGGGCGCGTGACAAGTATTGTTTTTTTTTTTACATAATAACGAGTTCGGCGTTACAGATGGACTTAATTTAAAAAACATTATAATATCAAGATTTATATTTACACGCCCTTAAATCTTCATTTGCGAAATTCTAAATACATTTATATAAAAAAACCAAATGATTAAATTAAGCAAAAACGATAATCGATCTGAACCTGATATTAGAGGCGACTAATAATGTGAAAGTAGCTGGTTCAGAGCTGCAAAGAAGCCTGTTGAAATGCGTTTAAAGCAGTAAATGAATGTGAGCCGGTGCACGTAGACAGACTGCCTGCACGTCCTCGGGCCTGCAGCTGCACATCTTATTGTTAATAATGAAATCGATGGAAATGTCGTCGGCCACTGTGACAATAATAAACCAATAATAGGAAAATAGAATAATGCATGGCCACGAATGCAAACGTCCTCCAGCCCAGTGCAACAGCTCTGCAAAACATTTCTATATTTCATAAATCATGATTGAAGCTCAGACGGGTTGTTTAATCCCGGTTGACCCGCCGTCAGACGTCATGGGAACCTTCAATTCCGCAGAATAAGTAAAAGCTAATAACAACAACTGCTTGCTTATATTTTTACAAACCTGCCTATATTTTTGTCAAATTCAAACAAAAAAAAAATCCCCCACTAGCCGGATGATTTGTTCAGATGTTCGAGGCTGAGCCAGAAACCACCACAGTGTCCTGATTTAATCACTGCACACCAACAAACCCACTTAAAGAAACGCAAGGAAAAACTCACTGTTGGTAGTCGTGTTTGCAGTAAAGTTTCCTTTCTCTGAAGTAACAGCTGGTGGTGAGGGGCTGCTGACACACGGTGCACTGCAAACACTCCTCGTGCCATGACGAGTCGTTGACTCTCATCAGGAAGCGGTCGGAGATGGGCCGGTGGCATCCTTCACACACGGAGGGATGGTGGCACTCGGTCCCTGAAACACCACAAGAGGAGAGGAGCTTTACAGGGCCCGTCAGAGGAGAAGGGGGCCCAGAAATCCCCCCAGCAGGCCTGAACACTGTCTCTTGACACGGATGCATTCAGGTGCACTTCGGTAAATAAAAAAAGGCCGCTTTAGGTGGACGAGGCCTGCAGTTTGCATCCTTCATCCAGCCTTTAGGAGCGAGGATGCGCCCTTGGCAATCACATGAGAATAAAAGTAAATTGCTCTTTATAGGATGTGTTCATGTGTCCTCTTTGTGTGCGTAAATATGAGCGTTTTATTAAGTAATTAGGGTGCATGCATTCAAATTGGGTACTGGCATCCAGATATGAATAACAGTTGAGTTGAGGGAGATTTCTGAGCTCCACACAGTGGAAGAAGAAGACTCACCGAGCAGGACTCCGAGCGTGGCTTGTCCCGATCGCAGGGGATGATCCTCAATTTTTATGCCGTCCAGCATGATGCACGTCTCGGACTGTTCTCCCGTGGAGAGGCGCTCCAGTGACACCCGACCTGTTGCAATATCCATAAGAACACCGTCAGATAGGACAAGGAAATCTCCCAAAATGTGGCCACGCGCCGCTGATCGGGGAGGAGGAGGAGGAGACGGAACCTGTTGAAACCGTTTTGAGTTCCGTATAACAGCTAGCAGCTTGCAGGGGGGGGAAGAAACAAGAAAATGAACTTTAACAGAAGCACAAGAAGTCGTCGTCGCCGCTTCACAACAAGTCTATTGAAAATCCCCGATGAGTCGGAGGAGCGCGGAGAGACAGACAGCAAACAACTGGACAGTCACCTGTTATGATCAGAAGTGAGGAAGCTTATCTTCTCTTCCTCCAGCCGACGGCAGAGAGGCTGGCGAAGGGGGTTCGCGGAATAACTGCTTTGTCAATGACGAGAGGAAAATAGTGGCAAAAGTTGACAACAAATCCAAAGACAGGAGAGTGTAGATGTCCCGGCGGTAACTCTTGGAAGTACAGAAGCGGTTGGTTGGTTGTGCCCCTGTCGCCTGCAAAAAAGTCTAAGATCGAGATTGAAGCGAGTGGATCCTCCCACTGCCGCATGCATGGCTGCACTTTTTTCTTCCTCCATTCACTGCCATTGGGATGCTATTGGAGCAGAGTACAGTGCGCTGCACGCAGCCCAATAACAACACACTCAACCTGCAGACAGCAACACAACAACAACAACAACAACAATAATGCACAATAATAGGCCTGTAATTATTTAGGCCTGTTATATCATGCGCCGAGCAGGAAGATAATCCGGATCAGATTTCTATCTTTGGCCTATTTAACACACATTCACTTTAAACAAAAAATCACATGCAAAAAAAAACAAACTATAATAGGTCTACATTTATTCCGAATTGTTCTATATTTCTCGGTGATGAAAGGAGTGTGTGTACTGGAGCATCACATGTTGTCTTTTGTGTATTGTTTCCCGTGGAAGCTGCTGTCTCCTTTCAGCTGATGCACCTGGTGATCAGTGGTGATAACAGCCGGCTGAGATCAGCCATGTCTCCATAACCAGCAGCAGCAGTAATAATAATAATAACAATTATACCGAGCTATCAATTTATTGATGACGGTCCTGACTGTCCAGTATTTATTGTGCAGGCATGTAACCGTTGTGCATCAGCTCTTATTATCCACAACGGATCAATCTGACACTTAGATGTCAGAAATGCGCTCAAAATAAAAATTGTAAATACTGAAATAAAAAAAAATTGAATTCAAAAAGCCCAATAAAAAAAATGTAGGTCGTCCCTGGATGTGTCAGATATTAATAATCAGGAGAGGAGATCCCCGTATTTTTTGGTGTTTTAATAACATGCGTGAAAGTGTCAAAATAATTTCAAAATAAGACATTTTACAGAGGTGTTGAGGAACACGGAGGCCTGTCGGAGATTACAGGCCCGCTAATGGGACCGGGCTGCTCCCATGTCACGCTGCGTGGGAGCACGATACTTATCAACTTCTTTGAAAAACAAAAAACAAAAAAAAGAAAGAAAAGCTGCAGGTCCAGGCAAGAAGAATAATAAGACTGGACACAGCGCGGATACTCCGAGGGACGCGGACAAGCGGTGTTTTTTAATTGAATATGCTTTATACGGGTGTTTAAATTAGCTGCTGCTTAATGCAAATAATACAGACATGCGTGTAACACTGAGGCCAACACTGAAGACACTAATAATAGAAATAATAGGCCTAATAATAATAAAATAGGCATATACAGAGAAGATATAGGCCTATCGCCATTATAGGTTTCGTCCTGTATATGAGGCTTCTCCTGACAGGACACAGCAATAAACATATTTAAAATTGCCTGCACCATTATGTCCAATATCTGTCCACAGATTGCAGCCTCAGTCCGAGGGCCTGGCTCTGTGTTCATGTTGCTGTCCTTTGTGCAGCATCAGTGACCTGTAGCCCAGTTTGGGAAACAGAGAGCAGATTGTTGGCGTTGCCCTCTGCTGTTCACTGGGAGAACAGCTGGCAGACTCCAACACAAATGGGATATTTAGGAAGGATGTAAGTATCACAGAAATGTTTAAAGCACGCAGGACTACCACATGGAAGTGTTGATGTTTTTCAAGTGAGGCTTCTTTGGTTCCTGCTCTTCTATCAGCGTGGGGTCAATCACCTCCTCCTCCTCACATTATTGGATTATCTTACCGCTGAGCGGCATTATGAGCAGAGCACCATCAATACTCTATAATCAATATATGTATTTAAACAACAAACAACATGTAGAGCCACTAGCTCCATCCTCCATCCATCCATCCACTGAGAACATCAAACATTCCTTCAATAAATCAATCCAGCAACTTCAGCCTGCGGTGTTTTAATGAGCCTCTACGTGACGAGCCCTCCCTCACTTCATGCACGGAGGGAAACACGCTGCAGCAGGTGTGCAGCACACAAACCGAGGGTCCCTAAAGTTAAGTATTTTTTTTTCTTTCCTGCTTTTAAAGCAACCAGAACTGTTGCATCCAACGGAAAAAGGTAAGAGAGCATTAATGCGCCGTTGCAGAGCAGTGCACATTCCTGCAGGCTGGACCAGTGTCTGCTGGGCTTCCCATTACTGCTCACAGGAAGTCTAATGAATCTGGATATTAGGAGGAAAAACTATATGGCTCTGGATGCAGAGGGAGAGACATTCATGTCGGGGGAAAGAGAGAAAAAAAAAGCGCAATGATCATTCTAACATGTGAACGACGGAGCGGCTGCAGAATTTAAAGTTGTTTTTCTTTATGTTTTTAAAATCAATTGTAACACGTCTGGAGGAAAGTGCATTTAAAACGAAGAGGCCTGCTCTTTATCAGAGCCTAATGTTTACTGATTATCATCAGTTCATTCAGATGAATAGTAATTTATTCATGCTGATCAATTCCGAGTTCATAAAAAGCCCCAAATAACTTGATTGACAATAAATAAATATATATGAAATTATTAAAACCACCTCTTATGAATTTGGGTGTAAATATTTAATCAAACCAAAAATAAAATTATAAACATAAAGATAATTATTCTGCTTTTATTGCATTTGCATCTTTGCCGTCGCAGCCTTGCAGGATCTATTTATTTAGCAGCCGAGAGCAGAACCAGCTCGGTGCCAGACAACACATCTATTATACACAATTTATCAACATGTATTTGTGAACTCCGATAACATCAGTGCACGTCATCATCTTTGATTTTTTTTCCACAGCAGCTTTTGCTTCAGCTGAATATCTGGAGTCATCCTCTGAAACAAAAGCGCCTTTAAAAAAAAAAAAAAAAAATCATCTCCTATTCGTGACTGTTTATTTCACAGCCTCCAAAAGAGAAAACTGAGCAAAGCACAAAGACACAAACTGCAGCCTGATTTGCAGGACGTGCATAGTTAAGTCCTCTTTGATCTTTTAATGAGAGTTTCTATAAGCTCACCATGATGCTTTTTTAAATGGCTGAAAAAAAAACAAAAAAAACAACAGGCGCCATTAGTGTAATTTGTTTGAAGAGCATCTCAGAAACAGTTTCACTGAGCAGCTCTCACACACAATTCCTCTCCCTAATTGTGGCAAATTGTATTTTGACGTTCAGAGGCATTCCTGACATTCAGACACGTCTCCAGGATGACTTGTCTGTCTGCAGCCGGGTGTCTTCAGACCTTCTTCCCCTCGTGCGCCGCGCGCCGCTCCGCTCCGCTCCTGGATCAACACGCGATTGTTGTTGCAGGTTTTGCACGTCGCCAATTTTTTTCTTTCGCGACGAATCAACTGTAATTGGATCTGTCTCTGCTGAGTCTTTGTTGTCTGCCGGTTTCTGAAGCTGTGTTCATACTTTAAATATCGTACAGGCATTGATTGCACAGAGAAGCGGGGCTGTAATAACTAACAGGCGATGAGATTTAGGGCCCCGCAGGCCTGAAAGGCTCCTGAATACCAAATGCAACAACTCGTTTTGATTAAAAATATTCAAGTTACAAATTCATCGGACTCTTTTTTTTTTATATTTATACAGGTGCTATTTCAGCCTGGCATTTTAAAAACCCGAAGATGCAATGAAGAGAAAGGGTGCAGTTATTTATGTCACCTCCTCTCCATCCCATATTTCTGCCTTCATTCGCCCGAACCTGCACATGGCCCTGTTTATCTTCCTGAGACCAGCAGAGCAATGATACTGCCGGGTAATCCCAACTCCCCGAGGATTAAGCCGAAGTAGCACTGTCAACCCACGGCTAGATTTGTTTATGCTATGATTTATTGGATTCAGCTTTTTCTTCCACTGACAAATTTATTGAAGTCCTGACACATGGGCCCGTCAGGCTCCTGTGACAGCGAGCTGATGTACAATTCTGACATGTATGCTGAGACTGAAAACTATTTACCAGTTACACTTAACTGATGTGTAATTAACTTACATACATCATAGTCCCAATCCGCTCCCGCTGACAGCTGATGTACCCGATGACACCTCATAGCAGGACGGACACGATGATAAAGTTAACTTTAAGTGGAATACGAGAATTAAATGAAATTGTTTTAGCTTTTAAAATGAAACAAAAAAACACCCACGTTTATAGAAATTAATGAATGAGTAGATTGTAAAATATAATTTGATGGTTTGAATGAAGAGAAACTACTTTTAAAAATGTTATTGTGTGTTGGGAGGAGGGATGCGGGTGTGTAAATACCGCAAAGATGCAAAACAGCAACATGCCTCCACTTCTTACATTTATTTCAGTTATCTTTAATTATATGCTTTATGCAAAATTAAAATGGGCCATTTATCAACAAGAAATACGAACTATGTAATTTAAAACCTTGTGAAAAAAACACTTTTTTAATTTACTTTCATTCCCATTAAAAGCTACACGTCATCACTCAGAGCTTCATCATCCTCATCATCATCCCTCTTCAGGGATCGTGTGTGAAGGAGAAGTTCATCTGATGACAGAGAACCGGGACGATGTCACATTTATGCACCTGGTCTTCTGTTAATCTCACAATTACCTCACAGTTGCATGTTGATGTTATCTGAGACCCCCGACCCGCGATCCGCACAGCAACATCCCCCCCTGCTGGGCGGAACCAGGCAGTGCAGCGTCCTCTGCTCCTCCAGCACCAGGCTGCGGTGAAACACTGAACACAGAGTGAACACAGAGAGAACACAGAGAGCTGGGGACGTGACAGGAAGTCAGGATGGAACTAAAGTCATGGAAATATTATACTTCATTGATTTTAAAACATTCAATAAAGGACATACCAGGCTAGTGTTGAATAACTTGAGTTGATAAAGGTCTGATGTAATTATTAACCTTAAAAGTGATAATTTATTTTCTTTATTGTGTATTTGTATTATATTTATTTTATCAAGTCTTAAATACTTTGCTAAACTTATTCATATATCAGTTGAATCCCTCTATCTAATCCCATATTACTCCCTTTTTACAAAACATATTCATGTTCTCACTATTATTGCACTTTTATTTTCACTCATTAAAAAAGTTAACAGTATTTTACATGAATGTTAATTTTGTCAGAAGTGAATTTCCTGTCTGGAGAAACAACAGTTGTGATGAACGACACTGAAGCAGTTAGAACTTGATGTAGATGTAGATGAAAATGATGTGTAAATGTAAAATGCATTTATTTTATTTCTTAATAAGATATTTGTTTTAGTGTAATAAAGGTGTGATTTTAAATTCTGAATTATCCTACTTTCAGAGAATACTTTTACAGTAATAATACAATATAATTTTGGATAAACACATAAACACATATATAGTACACGTAGTATATATATATACATATATATATATATTTAGACTTTTCCAAAATACACTGCATTATTGTGTTTTAAATTATTATTATTTCTATATTATTGACATGACATTGATGGCTAATATAATTACTAGTATCATTATTCATTAACATAGTTTTCCTCACTTCATGATTGATTAAATGTGATTGATGATATTTTAAATGCAGTTTGTAGTTGTTAAGTAGTAAATTATAAAGTATAAATTATGTAAAAAAGTAATACAATAAATATTTGTATTGGGCAATCCAAAGAAATATTTTTCTCTTCCCCCCAACAGATTATCAACGGATCCTCATTAAAAAGTTGCTCAGTGTTGGATTGACGATGGCAGCAGATGAAACGTGATGAAGCCCAGCAGTAATAAAATCTTTATTCAGTGATGTGGCCATCTCTCCTTCGTCTGTTTTTCTTCCATCATGTTGTAGCCAAACAAGTCACCATGTGAGCCTGAGCTGTTCCGACACGAGGAACAACTTACTGAACTCACAGGTCCATTTCAAACGAAACTGACCCTCCATCTCCAAACGTCTCTGTTCCGTTTCTGACTTTCATAAGTCTTAAATCTTCCTCCAACGAGAACGATTCAATATCCAACACCGAGGTGCTGAGTGGAGGAGCCACAGAGAAATAACAATGTCGGTTCTTTGAGGAAAAGCTTTCACAAATTTGAAAAACTTTGGCCCGTGTGCAGCACTATAGGTCACGTCACAGCGGGAAACCTGGCGTTTGTTGTTCCATGCGTGACTGTTTTCATCTAACAGCTCGGGCAAGATTTGCAGCTCCTTTCATCAGATGATCATGTTATTTAGTGGATTTGTCTGCGCAAAAATAATGTTTCCCCAGACAAAAAAAGAGGAAAAAGTAGAGGCTGCAGGAGGCCAGGAGAATGATTTTAGGATGTGTGCCATTAACAACAAGCGTAGTCCTTCACTACCCGCTCCTCATGAGGAATGCATGATTCTGTCTGCAGAATAAATTGAATGTGCTTGCATCTCCATATATATACTGGTTGCAGTACAAAGCTGGAATTTAATGGCTCAATTTCCAGGGCAAACACACATCTTTAGACTCAGTTAGTACCTGGTAACCAGAATCCAGAGCAGACATGTACAATAATTATAAAATGAATGAATCATTTCCAGGGAATTATGCAGAAAATGTGGCAGCGGCTATAAAACATCTTCACAATCAGACGTATCTTGTTTGTCTTGGCCCACGAGCAAAACACCCGATGATTTCTCTCCGTTTCTATCAAACACTCGGGATATGTTTTGCGTGTACTGATGTGTGTGTGTGCACAAGTATGATTGCGAGTGTGTCATTAATAGGCTGCACTTCAGAGGAAAGGTAGAAATCCACCAGATGTTTTGCAGCTGGTTGGATCTGGTGGTGAAGATCTAGACAGCGTCTGTCACAGGCGAACATTTCTAATCTGTCCTGAACATTAGGCAGAGAGCACTAAAAACCCATCACCGGCTGCACGTGCTGCTCGGCTCACAATGTGCTCGGCGCGGTGAGAAAGTTCAAAATGAAGGCAGGACATGAAAAAGAAAAGTTTACTGCAGATACGATTTGAACTATTCCTCTACAAAAGGGCTGTAAGCAGAGTAGGGGTGATAATTTTAAGAAAACAAAACAAGGGCTAACAGGCTAACTGATTTTATTAGAGCCGAGCGCCTCCGGCCAGAGACTGGGACTTTGAACTAGAGGTCCAGCAGAGCTTATAGAGGTCAATACGTGTCAAACACCAAGCAGAACCAACGTCAACATGATCTGAACTCAGGGAACATTCAGATTCCCAAACCTTCTACACTAAACTTAATAAGAACAAACTTCAATCCCACTTCCTTTGTTGTGACTGCTGCTTCCACAAGATACTTTACTGGACAGTTTCACAATCCTTACAGGGGCAACACACTTCAGAGTTAACTCGGCTACGTTTAGCCAACGGTTTGGGAATGTCTGTAGATATTTGCCTTCCTGGGTTCATGCACCTAGTTACCAGTCGGTCAACCTCGTGGCCCTATGAACTGACCCTGTCCTCCCTCCGAGGTTTGAAAGGAAAAGAAACCCGATTCTCAGGGGAGCGCTCCGACTAACAAGAAAACTGCTGGCCCGAATCTCTCAGAAGTGCTGTGTTTTCCCACTGGACCACTTTCAGCTTAATAAACATCTTAACTAGCCAGAGGTCCCGCGGGAGCTGCTGGGAAATCCTCTGGGCAGCCAGAGCTCAGGAGCTGGCCCTTTATTGCATCCAGGTGGCTGTTAAAAATGTTGGCCGGCCATTAATGTCAAATAAAATGCAAGTGGCACCTTCAGGGGTGGACAGGGTCAGTGCACCTGTCTGTGGACGAAAGCTCCACTTGCCCCCCAATGTCCGAACAGTTTGATATCTCAGTTCTATGTTGTGCAGCCACGGTGTCGGTCACATCCTACTTATACTGCAAGCATTCTCTTAATACATGCATGTATATGCGCAGGAATTCAAACCTCTATCCTGTTGATGTTAATGCTCCGATCTGTGGTGAATCGGCGTGATGCTAGTTGAAATGCTGCCCAACCCCTTCCTGTTTGTTCATGACTAACTCACACATACTGTATGTGAAACAGTGGCAGCAGCCTCCCTTCATCCGTCCAGCCTGCTCGCTGTCCACAGAGAGCTAATTGTCCCGCGGGTTGTGGAAGGACCTGGACTGCGATTAGGGCCTTTGATCTGACTTGAAAGGAGTTAATTGATTTCTGTGTTACAGGCAGTTTTAGGTGGAAGAAAAGAGGAAAAAAAAAAGAGATGCTTGCTGGTCATTTCACAACATGTGGAGAAATATCTCAGGGAGAGAGGGAGGGAGGGGATGAAGAGAGAGATCACCTCACACCCGACTACATCCCTGCTCAATTACAATAATTTGACTCACATGGGCTGGCCGTCATGGCAGGGAGAGGGGAGGGGAGATGCTGTGTGGGGGAGGAGAGGGGATCCCTGCTCTGGGAGATCACTCATGTTTCCTCTAGCTGGGGAATGGAAAGACAGATTTGATGTGCGTCTCTGCTTGGAGTGCAGCCCGGGGGCTTGTTAAGGTGGCTGGGCGGAGAAGACCACACGTCTAACCTCCCGCTTTGAGTCTCGGAGGGACACTCGATGACGTCAGAGCGCAATGAAGAGACAAGAGATAAGCGGTACAGTAATTGTTCCACTACCTTTAATCTGCGTGGTGGCGTCTCTTGGATCATTATGTTTTTACATTCATTTTTCTCCCAACTCTCTCCTGTTCTAGGTAATGAGAGGCTGAGCCTGTCCCAGCATGCACTGGGTGGAAGGCATCTCATTCTGAAGCGCAATTTCTGTGCTTGACAAAATAGCAATCAGGAGAACATTAACTGTCGCCTTATATCTTGTAGAATAGCACTTGTATCCATGTGATTTGCTGCATCACCTGCTTGTGAGTCTGCTCACTGTGGGTCCGGGTCTGGTCCAGACCTGCTTTGACAGGCCTCCTGCCTTTACTCTTTCACCTCTATCTGTCTCTGGTCACCCCAGCTCAGGGGAAACAGGGCTGTCAGGCGGAGAGTGGCAGGCTAAGCCCGTCTTAACACAGCACCTCAAACCACCTCATAAATACAGGCTTCCTTTTCCAATTTCCATGCGGCCCATCCACCTCTGTCTACATGCTTACACACCGCTCCATGTCATACGCCGGGGTGTGAGTTTAAAAATGACCACGGGACATCTGGCAGACTCACAGAGGGTGGGGCTTTGATGTGCTGCTCTGAAGTTCAGCTAAACTTCAGCGAGCCAAATCCGCTCGAGCACCGCTGCAGCAGTCAGCGAGCCTAAAGTAGGCCTGGTAGGTTGGAGATAGCGAGGGAATTTAAAGGATGCCTTGAAACAGATCCGCCAGATGTGAAACACACAACAGCCTTAAATTACGTCTTTAGCCTTCCAATTTCTCAACTTCTTACACACACACACACACACACACACACACACACACACACACACACACACACACACACACACACACAGATTGAAGACCTCAATGATAAGGGGACGGACTTTCCCTCAAATGCATCCTGCATTGTGTAAAAGTTGTTAATTGAACACA
>CAAKHC010007085.1:40743-91797 GCA_901007825.1 Macroramphosus scolopax
GAAGGAAGGAAGGAAGGAAGGAAGGAGAGGAGAGGAGAGGAGAGGAGAGGAGAGAGGAGAGAGGAAAGGAAAGGAAAGGAAAGGAAAGGAAAGGAAAGGAAAGGAAAGGAAAGGAAAGGAAAGGAAAGGAAAGGAAAGGAAATTAAAGGAAAAAGATCATGACTGTAATGTGGCCAATGATTTCTGGACAATTATCTGTACAGTTTTGCACTTCCTCTGTATAACAACAGTAGTTTATTTACCTCTTCGTGTTTGTCAAAGAACTTCTCAGAGACTGCAAAGGGAACATCATCCAGGGCTGAAAAAAAAAGTAAGAAAAAACAATATTGAAGTTTGACTTTTCTACAAAAAAACCCCACTGTCTCTTGATTCTGAGTATTTCAACAAGACTAAACGTGGGATTATAAAACAGCAAAGCTATCAACCTCCCCACGCTCCCCGGCACCTCCCCTCCTTCCGTCTATGGAGAGAAGATGAAAGGCTTTTTTATTCTGCGCTGTATTCGAGCACCTCCACTCGCTCCTCCAGCCCAGCCCTTCCCAACCCTCTTCCAGTTTAATTATGCCTGATTATTCCCGATTCCGTCTTGTCTGAGAGATGTTCACCTCACAAACAAAGACACACTCACACTAGGCGCAGAAAAATGGAAAGAAGAGAGACAAAACGTTCGCCATATATCAAATTTGCATGAAAATAAGCCACACTGTTCAGCCGGCAAAAAGTGGATTGAAATGAGGACTTGCCAAGAGCGTGGTGGTATAATTAGCATTTGACCAAACAAACGAGCTTCAACAGAGCTATAATTAAGCAGGCCTGTAATTAAGTGTATGCCCTTTATCATAATGATCGTGGTTAAAATGGTGTGATGGCTGCCAGTTGATTATTAATGGTGTAACCCCGTACTGCATGCATCCCACACTGGAATCAAGGTGTCACGACTGTCAGGCTAGAGAGCAGCCCTTTGTTTATAAAATACATTAGGGCCCAAATTAACACAGGGTGACAGGGGACACAAAGCCCCTCGGTTCCACGCTGAAGGAAACGCCGCAGCTGCTCGGCTTCATTATAAAACTCCAAAACCTGGAGGTGCAAAACTTGTTCCTGCCGGCTTTGACAGGAGCCTCAAATATCAAGAGGCCGAGCCTCCAACTAGTGTTCTTTTACCCGCAGTCCATCAGGCCGCTGGCACAGGAAAAAGAACTCATAAAATGTAAGCTGAAGCCGCTCATGAGTCATCGTTTTGGGGCTAACATTCCTTTTGGTCCTTCCTGTTCGCAGCAATATTTGAAAGTATGAAATTCTAATGTTTCCTTCACTTGGAAACTTCTGCGAGTTGCTCTCCTTTCCTGGTCATTACACAGATCCACGGTTTGGTGTTTTCCACACAACCGTGGTACAATGTGATCTTTGTAATCAAAGCATGAACTTAACCCCCATGACCTACCGCTGGGGAGCTTATTCAGTTTCTTGGCTTCTCATCCTCTTCCACAGTAAAAATGTAGCAATAAAAACAGCAATGAGAGAGAGATTGAGCCACTATTTCCCTTCAACCGAGGACCATTCCAGCCCCACCACCCACCTTGCTGTGGCGGCTTTGGATGTGTGGCTATCTGGAACAGCGAAGCAGGGCGATTGGGTAGTCATGATGTCTATTTTAAGCTCATAAAGTGGATATACATGCACTGCTGCGTCGCTGGGAGCACCGAGCAGAGGTAGGTGGGGAGAATACATTTGAATCAAAAGCCAGCAATGGGACGCAAGGATTGTAGCTGCTGATGTATCCGTGTGGCACGAACAGATGAAGGCACCGCGCTGAAGGCCGGAGAGTTTCTTTATTGCTCAAGGATTACATTCAAAAGCAGGTCTCACTTTGTATTCCTCTGCCATCTATACTACAGAAGCTATCTTACATCCAGACAAATGGAAAGGTGCTGAAGATGACTTGGTGGTAAGAAATGGATACCCTACCGGGGAGAAACTCCAAGGTGCAAAGGGCAGAAATAATGTAAATACAATC
This sequence comes from Macroramphosus scolopax, assembly GCA_901007825.1. NCBI lineage: Eukaryota > Metazoa > Chordata > Actinopteri > Syngnathiformes > Centriscidae > Macroramphosus > Macroramphosus scolopax. The sequence goes on from CAAKHC010007085.1 coordinate 42,761, forward strand.
TTCTGACCTGGAATCCCATTATGAAGCGTGTTCAAGCCACTCAACTGGCCAGGATTCGGTCCATTAACCCATGAGTGTATTGCAGGATGGGGAATTGGGTGGTTATTGGGCATTTGGAGTATGAGTGCAGTCAATCTGAAAACATCATGTAGGATTTTTCGTACATTGACTGTGATGATGATGATGATGGTTGTGAGCACAGAGGTGGCGTTAAGTAAGGAGGACCCTGTGGCTTGAGTGATTGTAGTGTAAAGAACGGAGTCAGCACAGCCCCCGTGCGGATCATTGCCTTATTAATGGCTCCGTCAGGTGCGATGAGCAATGGCTGCATTGTCATCTCCAGCCTCTGGGCACAGATGAATGGCTGTTTCAGGGCGGGAAGGGCTCCCTCGTACGCTGGGCTGAGCACTAATCCCTCACTCTTCCATTGTTGGATGCACTGTCACCCAGGACTTCAGCAGCACCATACAATGCATTTCCAGGGCTCTAACAGACATGGCCATGTGCACAGACACACCTACACACACAAATAAACCACACGGAGTTGTGCTCAGACACTGACTGATGGAAAAATATGCGTGGCTGATCGAGCATACCCCATATTACCTGAACTACAACTCAGGAGTAACACTTTAGGAATGTTGATGAACTTTTATTTTACACTTCACTAATCCAGCAGAGCTGCATTGATCTCTGTCTGGTATGATTACTTGAGGGAATCCGTCTCGCATCTGAATTAGTTGAGAAAGTCACAGCCCGGCAAATGAGCTGCGAGTTCCAATGAGGATCTATTACAATTTTCTACCCCGTGATGATGTTAATATGTATTGTTACGACAGCTAATAAGTGAAGCCACTCAAAAAATAGCTTCACCGGGAAGCTGCTGGATTTCATATTCAACAAAACAGGATGTTGCCTTCTCTGCGCTTGTAGCCAGACATCGCAACAGCTTTCCTGACGGTGTGCCTCTCAATTTGAGGTGGATTCTTTATGCAGACCATGGAGATGCTATTCCGGTTGCAGACCCGGCTCTCTGTCACCTCTGCAGATAATGGTGAGTAGATGAACAGGGAGCTGGAGGAGGACCCCCCTATGCCCACTCACAGCCCTTAGCCGCACTCTGACATGAGAAATAGTGCCCGGGCCTGACAGCATCTCGGAGACATATTGTAGTTTATTTTGTCGCCCGGGCATGCCATCTGTGCCATTCCAATAGAGGGTGTGTGTTCAGGCTGCTGCGAGAGAGAGAGGGCGCAAGGCTCCGGGTCCCTCAGTAGCTCTGCAGCCACGGCAGGTCATTAGTCAAATTGCCTAATGAGAGAGAATACAAATGGCCCCCTACCCTGACAGGAGGAATTTTGGAGGTGTCAGAGCTCCTGACCCGTGCTATGAGAACAGATGATAGCGAGTTGCTATTTTCAGAGTCTTTTAATGACTACGGCTCTATGAAACCCATTCTTTTTCTTTTATCTTTCTCCCGCTTTTACAAGCCCTCTAGACAGAAAAAAGCCTCTTCAATATATTAAAAATCTCACCCGCAAAAGTGGAAGTGTAGCTTTTGAATTATTTACGTGTTTACTGGGGAGTCAATTAACATTTTAAAAAGTGTGTAGCATCGGTTCTAAAATAGATCACACACTGGAATGATGTTGAGGGTTTCTGATATGTATTTTTGTTTCCGCCTGCTGTTCGGGGCGTGTTTCCCTCTAACAGCAGTGTACGAAAGCTTCTGTTGCAATTCTCATGACAGCGAGTCAGTTACTTCATGCTAAAATATTAATCTCATCTTATCCGAGTGCTCAGGAATGTAAACTAATTTAAATGTTTTCGATGCCGCTGTATGGGTAGTACGCCTGGCATCCAGTGGGTGAACGTGCTCTCAGTCACAGGCTACAAGTTGAGAGGCTGCAAGGGGCTTCACACACCGACGAGGCGAAGTAAAGTAGAGGTGGAGAACAGCTGGCTCACTCTACATAGACCGTCCTAATAGCTTATTCTGGTCCTTTTGACTTCAATGTCTTTTGCAGGAATAAAGGAGAAATATTCCATTTTAATAAAATAAATATATTAAACAGCTTTTTTTTAAATTTAATTATCAGTTAAATATTCAGTAACAAATACATGATACTCTCATTCTATACAAATCAGTTATTCCAATGCCATTCAGATGGTTTATTTGCAGGTTCTCAATATTAAATTACACTTGTTTGTTATATGAGGGATGCAAAATGGCAAGCGTATGTACAATGACCCACTTACTTTTCCATCTGTGACAAGCAGTCCTTAAAATCTGGTTGTAGGAAAGGAGCCAGGAGGCATTCCCAGTCGGGCGCTGGTCCATCAATCTTCCAGAAAGTGGGCAGAGCCAGTAACACCTATGGTGAGTTGGCCACAAACACCACTGCATAGCACCGGATGCTCTGAAGAGGTGTGTAACGTGCGATAACTTCAATGCAGTCACCGCCAGTTGGATCATATCGTGTTTTAACTGCCTTTTAAATTTAAGTAAGCACGACAATTCGTAGCTCTTCTAAACCTGTACAGAGGAAGAAGTACTGGGAGAATCCTTGTTGCTGGCTAGCTGCTGACAAATCATCATGAAATTAAATGGACAATCAGACTTTAATCAGCAATCAGCAGCACAGTGTCTTTTTAAGTCATTGCCATGGCACTGGCATTGATCCCCAGCTGTGGCTGCTGGTAAATGTGCAGCAGAATGTGTGTATAAATGGGGTGCGCCTCTCTGGACAAGTGTAAAAGCTGGCAGAGGGCTGACAGTAAATTGCATGTGCCGGATGGGACACAGCAGAAGGCACAATTACACAAATCCCCTCTTAATTAGCGGTTCTGTGGGCAAACTAACCCGTAATGATGCGAGGGATGTGGCGAGCCTCAGAAATCCTAACAAGAAACACTCACCAGCACTGGAGACCGGCTCATATGGCCCCGGTCCCCCTGAACTGGTGACTGACGTGTGATCTGTTTTGATCAGTGCAGCTGCAGGGGATGATTCCCGCGTCGCCCCGGACCCCACGACCCCCCGAGCCCTCGCTGAGCTACTTGCCCTCTGGACTGTAAAGCAGCAGGACCTGCGTGGTTATGGGTGGCATTATTAAGTTCTCCATGCTCACAGTACCAGGCAATGTAAAGTGGCATCTCACACGGTGAGTAATGAACTGTGCCAGAGCAGAAGCAGGAGGGATGACAGCCAAAGAGGCCTCCTTGGCAGCCACTAACCTGGGCATCCACCAATTTATCATCCCCTAGAACCAATCCACCAACGCTGTGCTGCCATTTGTCATTAATTATGCTAATAAGGACACCATTACTCTCCTGATGAAACAGGCGACAGTTATTAGTATAATGCATTTACAGATAGATATATATGCATTTGCTTATTGTTTCACTGTGTGCAGCAGTGGCCTTTGAAAAAAAAACACACTTCCATTGCTTAACTAAAACTCCCAGACAATGCACTTGAGAATGCTAACAGCCACCACAGAATGTAGTGACAGACCTTTCTGTACACACTAATTGACCATTATGAAATAATAAAAGAGTGTTTCGAAACCACGCTGGAACCACGTTTGAACTTTTTCACAGCAGACTTCATGGCTCTAAGCACCAGTCTGAGCAGAACTATTTAATATAACTTCTGGGAGCCCCAGATGCCCTTTTCCAAAACGACTTCATTCCCAGAATCTCATTGTGCTTTCTAAATCACACCACAGTATGCATTAGAAGATCATTAATTACAAACTTAACAAGTCAGCAGAGCCATTAAAAGATCTTTAAGGCACATTTGACCATAAATCTCTTTAAACTATATTTAATGACTGGATTTTTGTGAAATATTTTTTATCAAGTTCTAATTAGATGTGTGATAACAAACCCTGCTGTACATGGTGCAAATGAGGGAGCCGTGACAGGCCCATCCATTGAGGCTGTCCACGTCTGGACACTGAAACTAATGGAGCACTGCTTCTATCTCAGGGATGGATAGAAAGCAATGAGGGATGAGACTCCAGAGTCCAGTGTGGTCTGCGAATGCAAAGCCATTTAAAGTCTCTTATTTGACTGTAATAAAGGTCACAAAATGCCTGAGGGCCTCCAGGATGTGGTCCAAAAGTTCATTAGGATTCCTCCCCAAATACTTAATGGCACCATCACACTGGGATCAATCACGTTTTACTCCCAAACCTTCGTAGACCAAAAGGATTCTTCACTTAGGAAAAAGGACAGAAGATTTTCTTCCAGAAGAAAAGTGTGTTTGCTGCAGTTCTTCTGGTATTTATTTAACTGATTGGTTTTATGAAGAATCTCTTCAAATCACAATCACAATCTTTTTTTTAATGGTTTTGTAGAACAAAATATTTTGCAAAAGAAAATTGTAACCAAAAGTCTCTTATTGCCGATTCTGAGAGAACAGTTGCTAAAATACACGCCGCTTTTTAAATATGGGAGATGCAAACAAGATTAAATAAACTTCTGTATTAAGGCAGATTTAAAGATTGCGTAATCAGCTTTATCGAGTCAACAGTTTATGAGTGTGTGTTATGTGCGACTCCAATACTGTACTCCAGCTGAACCTCTCTCTCTACTTTGCCTTTTGCTGACCAGCAGAATTAAAAGGCAAAACGTGTATATTAAGAGCGTTCCTTTCATGTCTTGATGTAAGCTTTGGCATTACTTCAGACATCAAGATCGGTTTCATACAAATCCCATTCCATCTCAACTAAAAGCGCGGCAGTAAATCTGCCCATACCTCGCCCATAACACTTCCATAAATGATTCATTCAGCTCAGTTTAGCTGATGCAAAACAGAATGTTAGTGAGTTGTGGATGGAGCCTGCACTGCAAGCGGAGGACCAACCCCGCTGCTTAGTAATTTCATCAATCTCTGGGAGAGAAAGAGAGGAGAAAAGAGAAAGAGGAGAACGCCGTACACTAATAATAACTTTTGTGTCACTATCCAGAGGTCGTGTTTTTTAATCCCTCAGCCTAAAGAATTGTGTTATTCTAAAATATAACCCCAGCGGTACAGAAGCTGTTGAGATCCATCACGGGTGGAGATAAGAGTCGACTGATCTCCTCCCTCCGCGCAGCCTCGCCCAGAACTACACAGGACGATAAGATGGAACTTTTGTTTGAAACCTGATGAGAACCCTCTTAATGAAAGTGCTGCGCCAAAAATAATCTTTTTTCTACATGTTAGTCAATCAAGAAGTGGTGTAGTTGGGGGAAAAAGAGGAGAAAGAAAGTAATTTTGCATAATCAGTGAGCACCATCTGGAACAATTAACCAAATTCCACAGAACTCAGAGGATCAGTCATATTGGCTTATTAAAGATCCAGAATTATACAAGTAATAAATCCTTGGAAAAACGAAGCGTACCCCTGCCTGTCATGACTATTTTAACTTCAAATACAGTGGAATACTTGATAAGGCTGAAAAGAGGAGATTAATATATGCAAATTATGTCGAGCATTTAAAAGCCCCCCAACAACTGTCTCGATTTTTTTTTTCCGTCTCTTATTACAGGGCTTTATGTTTTATTCATACACCAACTCACCTGTCATTTCATAAGCTATAATATTATGAGGGTATTATTAAACAGCATAAAGTGGAGCTTTAATTGGAAAGCTCCATTGCATTTTCCAATTATTTGCAGCAAATTAAAAGCAGATGCACATAGTTTAATAAGAATTCTAATATTGTTTCCTGAAAATCAAAAATCACTGTCATCCTGCCAAGATATTTTGCAAACCCAAGTTAATTTTGAGCCGTCTATTTTTTGCCTCCTCCTCCTCCTCCTCCTCGGAAAGGATGAATTGTCTTGTGTCTGTTAATTGAAGTTCCTCTAATGGATCGGGAAATAATTGCTCTCAATATTACGTTAGATCAGGGCCAATGTCAGGATTTCTTTTTGATTAATGCGATAGATATGTAAATGTATTACTTTTTATTAGGTTTACCTTTTTATCAGGTGGATGTCTGCTGCATACAAGATGCAACAGACTGTCTCATTGGTTTATTTTACTCGTGCACTTTTTCTCACCACCTTTACGTTGAATTAAATGATCAAACTTGAGCTTTTTGGACACATTTCATCAATGCATGGTATCTTTAAAATACCCCTCTTTTCTGCCAATGTATTAATAACAGCCCTAATTGGCAGAGGGACTTGGCATGGATCAAAGCAATGCTGGGGAAGAAAAGCAAAAAAAAAAGGTTGGAGCTGCTATGAAAACTTGATAACTTTTCAAATGAGCTTGAACTGTCAAGTGAAAGAGGGATGAAAAATAAATGTGAATTAGGTTTTAATATTCTGGTAATAAATGTCAGAGCGCCTGCACATCACATCTGTACATGATGTGACTGCAGATGACAGATTTCCCAGACATGCTACCTCTCCTCCCCTCAACTCGCTCTTTTTTTTTTGTGTTGGGCTTTTTGTTTTGTTGGGAAGTGACGGAGGGTTTAATCAAGAAAGCAGGCAATTCATCAATCCTAAAGAAGGCGCCTGTACAACCCTGACAGAGCGCACATGGTTTTAGACCAACTCGAACCTGGCCAGCTGTCAGCCCACACACACACACACACACACACGCTCACACACAAACACAGAGGCACCTACGCGCACGCACACACACACACCAGCGCCACCCCCATGCTAACAATTAACACAAATAGGCTGTGGGCTACGACCTCACACTTGGTCTGCAGGCTATCACGATGTTAATGAAGGGAAGTTGCCTTATCTCACATTCACAGTGTGATGCCGTACGAGTGCACAGTCTCAGGCAATAAAGCAGGAACCATCTCAGGCTAACTCCATTATCTTCCTCAAAATCTCCCCAACTCATGAGAGGACATAAAGGTAGAGGGTGTGTACTTTCAGAGGACATTTTTCCGGAGATAAATGATGACTGCTGGCAGCGTAGGGTACGGTATGTGCATGTTCTGACACTCATACCCCGTCCCGGTGGAGGAGCGGCACACCAAACGCCACAAACCATTCAGCTACGTGTTAATGTCTGCTCCTTCAGGGCCACACTTTGTATACTTGTCTTGACTAACTTATAACACGACTGTCATAGCGACTCAGTGATGAATTCATCATTTTTATAGTCTATTACTGACTGATTTTAATGGTGATGGTGGATACGAAATTAATTTAACACCATGTACAGCAGGGTTTAACTTACATAAATTCATATGACTGTTTTATCTAAATATCTATTATGAAACCTCATCATCATTATTTTTTTCAAACCTAAATTGCTATGTATGGAAGGCAGGGTGTAACATGCCCATAGCCTGGGTGTGCCTGTGCTGGAGCAGCAGGAGGAATCCTCACCACATGGTGTCTCTCTCCAGCTGGATAAAAACCTGCCTGCCTCACTCAGCTCGTGTGGATCACACACTCTTTAAGGCTCGGGCGCCTCAGCCCGCTCTGAATCTGAGGCTCTGAGGCTGTCATAGCTAAGCTCTGCTTCCAAACGAATTAGCCTTTCTTCTGTTTCAGTCATGGAGCATTGTACTGTAGTTGAATTTCTCCTTGACAAAGAGAAGGGAATTCGCCCAGTGCATGCATGGTACATATGTAAGTATGGCATGTGATGGATCATCTTTGGCAGCTGTTAAATGTTCTCTTGAGTGCAATGCAGAGCTCCTCTGGGAAGTCATGTTCGCTCAGATAAGGAAAGCTCTGTACAGTAGACATCAATGAGGAGATCTAGACATAGAGCGTTTGTAGATCAAGCTGCAGAGGACCTGGCTTTATGTTGATGGGAAGACAAGACTGTTTGTGAAGACGCATAGAAAACTAAATTCCAAGTATGGAAACATTGTAAAGGTAAATTCACCACAGGTCAGTCATCTGTAGTTTAGCAACACGAGTTCCTCTTTCTGTTTATGATTATATATTGATCCTCATAAGTGACACTGCCTTGAAAAGATTTAAAGTGTAAGACCATTTACCTGTCTGGGTGTAGCTCCGACTTTTCTGGTAGCTGCCCGGCCTGCCGATGGTCATTCTGCTGGCAGAAAGTAAGTAATACAGTTCAATCGATCAGTAATACTTTATAAAGCATGACAGCAAATTAAAACTTTCCACTTGTCTTTCATGAGGACATTTACATTCCATTAGCAATATATTTGCATATGCTTATATTTAGCATACAAGAATAGAAACTCCCCACTTATGCAGACTTTTATAACTAAAGGCAAAACAGAGCTCTGTAACAAAGAGAGAGAGAGAGAGAGAGAGAGTCTAAAGGAGAAAAATATGGAAAAAGTTGAACTGTGTATCAGCTGCCCGGAGGGGCTTGAACGGACTTTTAACAGGGGTTTGGAGCAGGATCTTGTTAAGTCTGGAGGAACGGGTGAAATTCCATTATTCACAGGGAAGTCTGTTTTTACCTTTCATGGCCTTGTATTACAGAAAACAGCACAGAATGCACTTTGTGGGCAGTTGAAGTTAACAAACCATATAAGATTGAAATCCTCATCAATCAAGCTATCATGAATTACACCCTGTGACTCACCCCTGCGGATCGATAAATCCACAGCAGGCAAGGGAAGGAAAAAAAAAATCACAGCTTCATGACAGCTGCATGACATGACATGAGAGAAGAAGGAGCGGAAGAATGTAAAACAAATGGTCTTCTGATGATAATGCAAAGTAGTTGGTAATGACATTAAATAGGGAATTACTATGAGTAGAGGACACACAGGAGTTTAGTTTGAGACCAGGTAGGCAGGATTCTGCAGAATAAGTCATAGAAACAGAGCAGGTGTAAAGTAATGAAGTGTGTTCTGCTTGTGTATCAGCATTCTGTATTTGGTGTGTTTATGGATGGCTTCAATTGCTTGGAAAGGGGGGGGGCATCTAAATTCTTTAAGACATTTAAGAATAAAGTCATGTTCTGAGGGTGAGGCTGCACGCGAGTAGCTGCTTTGGGAGCCCTGTCGGATGAGATAAATAAATGCAATAATTTCCATCAAGGCCAATAAAACAAGACTTCTGACTGGCTGTGGTATTTATGAGCTGAAGCCTGCAACTCAGATTTATTTGCAATGAAAGGGTGGACTTTCCTCCTCCTCATTTACATTAGCATTTGGCCATGTTAAATCCAGGCCAATGGTGAATTTTTAAAAGGTTGGCATCAATCTTGTGGGAACGTTTGCCATATTCAATGCAGACTTCTTTTACCTTGCAAAGGTTGATTCCACTGCTGAGAGAAAGGTATACATCTCTCAAAGCCGACACATCCCCCCCCCGATTGATAAAGTGCTCTGGAATGGTTTCATGTCTTTTTAGGTGCCTCTGTTTCTGTTGATCAATTATCACCCCGAACAAAGAGAGCAGAGAAAAAAGTTAAGTCTGCTTAACTTATTTCCTGAAGAAGCGAAGGTACTTAAAATCCCAAAGACCCCCCGTGACACCAGAGAAACCTGTTCATATAATGCATGTAAAGGAAACCTCTAAGGGTTGCTTTTCCCATCTGCTTGAAACACAAAACTGTCTCAATCCAAATTGGTGATTTCTAAATACAATTTTAGGTACATTGGAGAGGCTAACATATGGCAAATCAATTAGACAACTAATGCTTCAAACAAAAACATGGCAAGTGCATTTGCTAATCAACAGCAGTGTTGGGGCTCGTATTATGGTGGCCACTGGAGTTTTGACAACAATTAATCCTCATTTCAGGGAAGGAGAGCCATATTGACACATATACCTAATTTGAATATTCAATTACACTGTAGTTCCTCATCAAATTATGGTAAAACTGGGAACAGGGCCTGAAAGATTTACACAATTAAAACGCAGATCAAGAGTCTTGTGTTCCCATGAAATCTGCCCGAGTTAAAATCATATTAGTGCATCAGAAAAGCAAAGAAAAAAAAAAGGATTACTTGACAACATGAATAGCGGTGCTGATCTTTTTGTACGGTGTTCTTTATGTTGTTCGATTTGGAATAAGGAAAGCGTTGTCTGTGTAGAAAAGAAAAAAAAAAAAGACAGAGAAGGAGAAGAGGAACTGGCAGCGGGGACAGACGAGCGGGAGTCAGCGGAGAGGTAAGATGAGGATGAGAGTAATATCGCTGAAGAGCCGGAGCTGCGATACAGAGAGCTGGAAGCTCTTGTTTTGACACACATCCAGCCTTTCCTGTGACAACATCTCCACACCTTCCTCTATGTGCTGACAGTGCTGCTTTGTGAGAGCTGCTTTCTCACCCATCATTATCCTCCTTTAGGCTCCGTGTCAGGTGTTGAAAAGAAGATCTCCCTGAATTTGGTGGCAAATCACTGAACAGTCTGAGCCCATCAGATCTTAGCTGATCATTCGATCACTCCTGGCAACATTTCCAATCCCTTGCCTTGATCTGAGCTACTTTTTGCAACTTTTGCGAACACAACAAGGTAATGATTAAGATTGAGCTGGAGAGGATTGTTCTTCCACACTTCAGACGGGAGATCTGTCAGACAACACACTGACAGTCTCCTTCTTTCAAGAGTCGCGTGCAGTGGGAAGTCTTGGTTAACCAGCAGGCAATGAAAGCTGATACAATACTCCTGCAGAGCTGCAGCAACGTGACGAGTGTCACAGGCAGACGACAGTGCGATCCAAAATGTATTGATATGCATGCCAATTCTGACACTGATGACTCTCTGGGTTCCACGTGTACAAAAAAAAAGCCATTTACGAAAGAAAATAAAAGCTACTTGGCCTTGACATTTTTATCACTGTACGTTTGATTTAAAAAGTGTCTGTGTTTACAATGGGCTATTATTCTAAGAGAAATGTCAGAAACCTTGATTCTGAGTGAAGCAAAAGAAATTGCAATATTAGGACAAGGCTAATTTATGCCAGCAGTCACTGTAGAGGTCAGATATCAGCCTCCGCAATGACAGTTTTATCAGGAGAACAAATGGCAGCGTTGGCCAGGAGAGAGAAGGAGGGGGATACTTTACTGGACACATTTAAAGGCTGACCGGATGGCGCAGGTTTTTCACATTATAAAGTCAGGGAGTGGCTGATACGGTCTGTCTTGACAGGAAACAAGCCAAAGTGGTTGACATCAAGCTTCGGCTATGAATCAAAACAGGACACTGTCGCTGGCTGAAATGTGTTAGATAAACCTGATAGTGAGACGTTAAAAAACACAAGATTCAAATGCTTTTTTTGAACAGCAGACTCCTCAACAGGCTTGTCACCTAACAGCGGTTCAAGATAGCCTGACTACCTGAGCCGATCCTGAACTTAATTCCACTTCCTTTGCTAATTGTTAAAACACAGCGTTTTAAATGATTTCCTTTCTGGTTGACAAAACAATACAAACAATAGCTTGGCCTTGATGCAATGCCTGTGTGCATCACATAATGATGCAACACCCTGCGGTTACTGTGTACTAAAGCTCGGTGCTGCTGAAAAAACTGATTTGCAGTTGGTACACAACTATAACAAGCTCTCGCTGCCTCAGGCAACTTAACATTTGAGAGGGATCACTTTTGCTTTCAAAATTATAAGGCTCATTAAAAATTTACACATTATTGACTGTATTTAAAACATCTTTTCCACTGACTGTAAAGAGCACTTAAATTTAAGAGGTGCTATTCTCCGAAGGCCATAAAATTGTTATAGATTGCCCGAAGGAGGGATGGAGGAGAGAATATTCTCTTGCTGAATATGAATAAAGTATAGTTAGGTGATACTCTACAGACAGTTGCACTGCAGTCATGCACTTACTCAAGCAATGAGTCTTGAAGAGCTGTTTATAAATCACCGTGTCAAACCATTTGATCTGTGAGATTAAAAGTACTGCAGAAATATTTGTAGCTGTGTGTACGGTTGTCTAAAGTACATGCAACTACACAGACGACAGATCAATAGTCAAAGAAGTGCCACTGTCTAAATTGCCCAGAGTCCTGTCCTTATGTGTCAGTGCATTATGGATGGAAATACTCTCAAAAGCAGTCTCTCTGACTGTGGAATGAATTTTAATGTTATTACAAAAACAGCAGCCTGTGATCTCAGCAGGCATCGGGAGGGGGTGTGAGTTGCTTCGAGGTGCAATTTATTCCATCCTCTGAGCCTCACCAACTTGAAAGTGGGCTTCAAAAGAACTGAGGATTACCGGTAAGAGTTGTGAAGGCGCACACGGGCCCGAGCTCTCGCCATCATTTCAACTCGTCAAAGATTATTGACCATTGACTTGCAAAATATGGGCAATTCACAAAACTCTACTCAGTTTGAACTTTGGTTTTGAATTCACAGCTGTCCATTTTCTTATTCTCATCCCACTGAGTGGCCATGTGAGCAGAATTTCTATTTTGAATGCACCCGCTGGCCTCCACCGCTCTTGATGGCAAAGCTTAGCACTTCAAGCTGGCAGGCCAATCGTCACCCTGTGCCAAGCCTCCCTCTACACAGCCATGCCACTCCGAAAGGGTCTCAATTGTTTATTTACAATTTGCTGTGGAAATCCCCAGTTCTTCATTGAGATAAATAATTGAGCTGTTCTGCTGTTGAGTTCTCGGAGAGGCCTGAGGCAGAGGATGCCTGAGCAGCATGAAGGGGACACACACACTCCAGCATGGCAGAGATCTTGAAGCTCTCCTCCCTTCCTCTGCAGCTGTTGCTCGCTCTCCGGGCTACATCTCCTCTTTGTCTGCAAAGTGCAACACTCCTGTCACCACGTTCAGAGAGCGACCTGCCTCTGCCTCCTGGGACCCAGCACAAATAGCAGGAGTTTAGCCCCCATTGAACTCATGTTCTTGTTCAGGGGATCCTATCTAGTTAGCCTGTCTCTCCGGTTCACCCTTGCTACCTTGTTGTCCAGCCGCAACCGTCACAGCAGATTGCTCAGGAGTGATCAATCGCTTGTGTCTTTATGTGGAACATAAGGTACAGAGATACAAGAACAACTCAAGAATACAAAGATCAAGAAAAAAAAAAGAAAGTTGGACTTCAAATGGAAAATCTAAATATGATAGCGTGTCATTACCTTGCCATGTCAGACGATGTGTCACTGCTAACTGAGCTGGATTTTTGTTGAGATGATTGGAGTTGAGGAACATTTGCCATTCTATACCATATCCCCATGTTGTTTATCTCCCTGTGGGAGGAGGAGGAATTGACAGACATGAGAGAGCGTCTCAGAATCTTCAAACAAACATGATTGCATTAATATTTCTGTTGCCAGACTGCTCACCCTATGCAGACGTAGTTAATAAGATGGTACTTGGACTTGGAGGTGATCTGGATGTCACATACAGCCATCTCAGCAGACGCAAGAGGGCTCGTTTTCACACAGAGCCTCTTCTTCCTTAAGGCAATTTCCTCTGATGAGTCAGACATAAGTTACTCAGGACAGAATTGGCGGTCCTGTAGTCGCTTCTGTCAGGGTGCTAAAATATGTCAAGAGACATTTTGAACCTCGAGTAGAACTATCTAGCCATAGCCACTCTCAGAAGAAGAGAGTTAATATCTTTTAGTGGGTGACCTGCTGGGCTGAAAGGCAAGTGACTGGACAGTGGAATGTCACAAAATCAACATGTGTTATTCTCATTTTATTGCACAACAGGGATTTAAGCTTCATATTGTGGATAGAAACATGTACAAGATGTCACACATGCATATTAAACATGGAGTTACATAAAGTAATAAAACATTGAGTTACACCATAGGCAAAGAAAACATAATGTCTGTTCTTCATTCTGGCCAAAAGGAAAGAAGCATTGCCATGCGTTCCCATATTACATCTGTGCCTTGCTCATTTATTTCCCCAACAACACTTGAAAGTGCAGTGTAAATGCACCGATAATAAAAATAATAAACAAGCTGTCCTCACTCCCCACACCGAAATATTATTACATTTCCAAGGCATGGATAGTGAAGGGGAAATACATAGCACTCAAAAAGCACTAAAGCATTGGGGAATGCATTTCATTAATATTAGATAACCCCCATCCACTCGTCCTCTCCCCAAATAAATACATAAATAAATAAGCCGCTCATAAAGAAAAGCACAGCTCCAGCTGAGATAAACAATGACTCATGATTCTCTTCTCTTGTACCTCCAGGGCAAAATGTTTATTTTATTCCCACAGTCTACCATAAATTAAGCTAACCTGCACCCATAAAACATTCACTATCTCAAGCAAAGCTGCCCCGGAGGACCTCCGCATAAGCTGGTCGGAGAATGAAAACAAGAAGAGGGGGAGCGAGGCGGTGGTCCTTATTGACTGTTTACTTACTTTTATCTATTGTTTCCTGCACAGGTGTGAAGCCCTCAGGCAACGTGTCCTTTATGTCAGTCAGCTTCACGTCCACAACAACGTCATCACCCTGAAATATCAAACAGAGCCGGCGACGTTTAAAGTCATGTATGCAAATTCATCTTTCAGAAGGACAGAGAAAAGGAAGCCTAAAAGGTTAGTAATTTTTGGTGAGCTCAGGAAAGATAATAGAGCCAATGATTTACTAAAAGCTCAGGAAGGCTCTAAAGACAAGGGTTGACAAAATAGCTGAAGTAATTACTCTCAAGCAGTTTTTTTTTTATCAGTGGGAGAACGCATCTGTGAACTTGTAATCATTCTCAACCTTTTGGCGAGAAGCTGTGGGATGATGGGAGACAGATGAGGCCGCCTGATCAACAGAATGGGCCTGGTTAAAAGCAATCAGGGACTGTGTAGTTGACATTTTCAAGCATGACTCTTCCCTGCCTCCCAATACATTTTCATTTTTTGCCATAATAAATTGCAATAATACACAGCGGCAGTAGAGAGTGGGCCGAGCCAGGCGTGACTTGATGCGTCCGAGAGGCTGGATGCCACTGCTATAGTTGCCCGACAGTCATTACCATTAGCGACATTTTTTATTCATAGTTTTTATACTGACTTAAGGAGGAATATGGAAGACTGATATTACTATGCATGGAACCGTTTTTAGTGTTTTCCCCTTTTTGCTGGGGAGATTTTTCCATCAGGAACTGACAAAAGGAGCTATGTACTTCCAACCTAGAGCATGATAAATCACAAACTATTTACTTCCCCTCACATAATTCAGGGGCTAATTTTACAGAATCTGTTTTTGTCATAGACAATTACAGTGGGAGCTCCATTGACTGGCAGACCAAATAGCCTTTGTTGATGGCTCTGTCATGTTTTATTTGTGTCAAAGTCTTTAAAACAATGTGGACACGCATTTTAAGATAATAAACAGGAACTAGGGGAAGGCTATTTGTATGCTATATACTAACCTAAGGTTCAGATTGAGCTCAGACAAGAGGCAAGTTACCTGGGTTTTAGAGGACATACTGTAAAAACCAAAACAAGTAGCTTAATATCAGATTTTGTTTAAATACTGCCATCATTACGGAACTGCCATCAGGAAAAAAATTCAATAGACATCGAATATGAACCTGTCTGAGCTAAGGTGTGACAGGCTGATAGCATAGGAGCCGCAGTTGAATAAATTGAGTGTTCAATACATAGCACAACCCTACTGTCTACTGTGGTGTCATTTTCTACTTTAATAAATAAAAATGTTCATGGCCACAATTGTGAAAAATGTGCATCACATTTTTGATTGAATAATTAGGAAATACAGGCCATTGTTTTTTCATTATAAACAAAAGTAACATCCTCGGGAGGACATAAACACGGAAATATGTCGGTGAGGTATTAATCTGGTTTGTTGTGTATGCAGATCGATCATATATGAAAGTTCACTGCTAACGCAGGCCTTTTTTTTAAATGGGACTTTCACTGTTCAAAGAGCATTAAAATATTCTGGCAGCAAAATCTGCTTAAAGGAATCGCTGGCAAACACAAGGGTGCAGCAGATGAGGTATCAGTGTTGAAAGCAAAGAGAAAGGGAGAAGTTTACATTCACACTTACAGTTTTTCTGGTGAAACAGAGGTAGCGAGTGACCTTGGATTTGAATAAGCCGTCCTTCCACAGGTCGGCGTCAGCGCCATCTGTTGTTTGTGCAACCTACATGAAAAAAAGACAGAAAAAAACAAGGAGAGGAAAAAATGCAGGAGGTGGGATAAAGTTAATGTATGTATGCCATGAGCGTGTTGCTTTTGCATCTTCCCTTGCATACTAGCCTTAATTAACGCTTGCCTACACTAGCGCTCCATCTCATTAGTGCTCTGCGTGGGTAAAGGAGTCTTAGCCTCCAAAAAAGGTGGCTAAAAATATCTTCCCTTGGGACCAGGCTGATTAAAGATTCCCTGACAACGATCTGCTCTAATAAGGCAACCAAACTTCTATGTGCTTCTGTGGAAAAAGCAGAGATTATATTTGGGTTGAATGTGGAATGTATCTAAATAAACCTACTGTAGTATCCCTTGAGTGAGGCACAGGTAAAGTGAGAACGCTGCACACGTACCTTGAAAAGTTTGACTGCTCTGCACCCTGTGTGCATTCATTCTGCTATTTAATGAAGTCTTCTAAGGATAAATCACTGAAGACTCAATGCAATTTCTTGTATGCGCTGAAAGTCTAAATCCAAATACCTGCGCAGCTTGTCCTTGTATAATAGGCTCATTCATAGTTGTAAAAGATCAACGGAGTCAGAAAAAAAAAAAAAAGAAGATTGCATTATATTGACAGCATTTGGGCAGCACAAACCAAGCTCAAGGTCCTCCACTGCATGGGTATGTAAATGTAGATGTGCCGTGCAGAGTGATAAAGCAAAATATAACCCGCAGACTCCTCTATCGTTCGAGCAAATATGCTTGGCTGAAGCGTCATGTTCCATTGGCTTTCATGTGAGAATCACCTAAATAACTGCCAGAGCTATTTTCTAAAAGGATCCTTTACAAAGAAGAGTCAATCTAATGAGGTTCATTCAAATGAAGAAGTCATAGATCTCTGCACCCACCCACACACATTACCCCCTTGACAATAATGATGAATGACCCCGGTGACTGGGTGGGGGAAACATGGCATGGGGAGATTCATGCAAAACCACCACTGACTAGATGGGATGAGAGCGGAGACTAGAGTGGGGAGCAGAGATAGATAGTGGGATGAGAGAGATAGAAAGAGCACAAGATGAGCAGAGAGAGGGATTGCTGGGCGTCTCCAACAGCAGTTCCATGAAAGGTCCCAGAAGGGAGCCTATACATCACCAGCCTCTCTCTTCTTTACAAGACAAGCCGTCTTGGCCACTTTTTCCAGGTCAGTAGCCAGCGCATCCTGTCAGCGTAAACAAAGGGCTTGCTATGTGAAACCCAAAGTCAAGTTGAGGAGTAACGAGGGCATGGTCCTCTTAGGAGGCACCTCAGGCATCATCCTGCCACAGACGCCGGCACCAAGGATGCGATGCAGCCTGAATGTGAAACGCCGACTGCAGCGAAGGCATGTGAAAAATTGTTTCTCCCACCGCACGGATCCATTAATACAAGAAAACTCAATCAATGAAGCGAAGAAGTACTACATGTCTGATAACTGATTCCGTAGCTGCACTACCGAAATCATTTGATTTAAAAACGCAATGACAGATTCAACTGCCACTTCCTAAAATCATACGCACTGTGATCTGAGAGCCCACCTATGAGACACTTTAAGAGGTGCTGAATATTCTTGTGAAGGATCTCTGGAGACAGCGAGTTAGAATGAAGCTGTGAGAGGCACAGCTGTAAATAAAAAGGATATAAAGGCATACAATCAAGACTCTCTGGAGAACGAAACCACCTGGGGGAATACATAAGAGAGGTACGGGGAAACAAACCGGTTTGTTCAAAGAACAGAAAAACTGGAGCGAGAATAAGCTTCTGGATTTTATTTCTCAACTGGAAATACCTCAGCTGAATATAAATGACAGAACTAGAACTGCAGTAATTTGGAACCTTTTTCTTTGGCGTACAGTAATGGATTAGCTACACAAGAAGATTGATGTAATTGTTTGCAGTGTGTCTCGGCATTCGGTGTAGGGCCAGGGGACTATTAGCTTAGCTTAGCTTACTGAAGTCCTGATTCTGGGAAGTTTTTTGTTCGGCATTTATAGCAAAATAAAGTCTTTGCAGATAAAAATTAAAACAATCTGAATTTCAAATACACTACCGTTGTGTTAAGTGCATTGTCTACCGCACACTCAATGTCTTGTTTGATTGCCAGTAACTAGAAGGTTACCAGACTGTAAGCCCAAGGAACAGGCAAACACCTAAAGGTACCCTGTGTTGCAAACACAGAATTCATAAAATACTGGACGAGGCCACCATGCAGGGTCCCAAATTAACTTTTGACTCACCGGCCAAGGTCGCTGGTAGATGAAAAATCTTTCTAGAAACTGATGTTGCTTGTCAATCAGGTAATAAATCAAGTGAGAAGTAGGTTTATTGTCTCATAAACTTCTATACAACCCGACTTGTTCTTGCTACCAGTAGAGTCGCCCCCTGCTGACACTTTTCAGACATTGAGGCTTTGTCCACTTCTTTTATACAGCCAATGGTTGCAATGTATTTTGAAGAGCAATGACCACACCAACATGCACTGTTTCTGACATGACATTAGCAGGTATGTTTACAGGCTATTTAATGTGATGCAGGTAATTACATATCATCCCTTCAAGCTGACGCTAGCAGTGGATATTTCCCTGGTGGGTAGTTCAACGAGCAAAAGTAGAATACAAGACATGCTATCATGTTTGTAACTTAAATAAGGAGCAGGCTTCAGCAGGAAAGTGTGTTGTTGTTTAGAGTCTGTGGCTCTTCTAGCAGCTGCTGTCTGCCCGTCTGCTCTGCCTATGACAGAATGCCTCGTTACTGCTTTATGCAAGATTTGATTTGCTGTATCGAAACAAGGTCTCAAGCGGCGTGGCAAAGCAAAGGGGCACCATCACCAAGTGATCTACAGAGCAGATTTGTATGCTGTAGTAGACAAAAAAGCAATTTAATTTCAGCTGGAGCAAGTTATTCCCCAGAAACCCACAAATTGTCATTTCTGTGCATGAATTAAGCCAAGAGGATTCAAAAAGTTAATTAAAAAGCTTTTGAGGTGTTGGTAGGTGTATTTTCTTACTTAAGACGGAGCTAGGCTAGCTGTTTTCCCCTGCCTCTAGTCTTTCTGTGAAGCTAAGCTAATTGCCATCTGGTCTTAGCTATGCACTCGATGAAAAGACATGAGAGTGGTGTCTATGTTCTCTCCTAAATCTTGGCAAGAGATAAATCGGGATATTTCCCAAAACTACTTCTTTTAAGTGCAAATCTTGAAACTGACAAGCAGCTTGGGTTCGTAAACCCTGTCATCCTGGCCAATCAGAGGCTCGTACTATGTTTCTTCAAATAAACTTACATTGCAGTAATGAGTTTATGAGGGTAACATGTCGAATGCTCATGTGAATTTGAACTGCACACAGATCCCCTTTGCAACCCTTGCACAGAGTCTTAGTGTGCAAGAGAGCGCGCATGGCGTTTGATGTTGGGTGGCTGCTGGTGCTTCAGCAAAGCTGCGGATCCCAGTGGAGCAGTGTTTGATCTGGGCCTGTGCTCTCTTGTGTTGGAACAACCTGCTCAAGTTCAGAGATGTGAACACAGAGCATCAGAGAGCAAAAGAGTTAATCAGCCCTTTGATCTGTTGTATGGAAAGTATGGTAAGTCAGTATTAAGGAGGATTTTGAAAAAAAGTCTAGTATGAAAGGGCACAGAATCAATACAGCGTAATATCCTGAGACTTCCCCTTTTCAGTACTGCATTAGTAAACTGATACTGAGTGTTGATATTTGTGTTGGTATTTCAAGTCTACAGATGAAAGACCACATAGTGATGTTCAAAAGATGTTCTTGAAGATGGGACAAATACATTTGAGATAGAGCTTCACTCTCTGAAAGGCATTGAATTTTTCTTGAAGCTTGAGTTGTACTTGACTTTGTTTATTCCCGGTTTTGATTCTGATATTGTATCACCTTGAAGGAAATGCTTCATCATTGAATGTATTCAACTTTACAAAATAAAACTCATATATCACAAGCAATAAAAGTGAAGAAATACAAAGACGGGGGATCTCGAAAGAAACCAAACTTCAAAGTTGACATAAGAGGGAGGATCCTTTTGCTTAAAGTACTTTGTCCCACTTCCCCCAAACCCAAGTTTTTACCAATGTTTTTACAACTGTTAATCACATTTAAAACTGTTAAAGCTGTGTGTGCTGAAAACATCAGGCATATTGTTGACGTTTGTAGCTGTGGTTATTTGAGTTATTGGTGTGCGGCCGGTTTTGTTTTCACCATTTGAATGGGGTGTGTGTGTGTGTGTGTGTGTGTGTGTGTGTGTGTGTGTGTGTGTGTGTGTGTGTGTGAGTGAGAAATCATGACAGAATACGGTCCTGGAGCCATCTACTATGGAAAATACCACAGAGGCATTTTGAGTACTTTGGCAGGTTTTTATACGATACTTCATATTCTGTCTCGGTATGAAAATTGACTGTCTACGGTATTGAATTCTACCAAGATGGTGTTATTAAGAAATCATTTCAAGTTTATATGAAGTTTCATGTCTGTCAACACCAAATATTTATGTGTAGTATTTTGTGAAACTATGATAGTGTATGACGTGATTGTACAACCAGAAAACCCACCGTTTTAAATCCTTTGTAACTGATAATAATAATATTAATAATAACTGCGTAATATTTTCGGAGACAGTTACCATACCGTGACATTCTCATACCATTGCAACCCTATATTAGATGACTGTCGAACAGGTTTTGTCAACCACACAAGATGCACAAAACTTTACTTTTTCTAATCAAAATGATTCTTGTGACACTTGAGTACTGACTAAGTGCTCATGAAACAATGTAGTAGCATCTCTTGAGTACTCATGGGTTGGAACGCCAACACTGAGTCCACATGCGTGCCTCCTAATAATATGCATTTCACATTGTTAACCATCGGTTTCTCTAAAAGGTACCAACCATGTGTGCCACTGTGCATCAAAACAAAATTGACAGCCTGCCAGCTACCTCGATAAGAAACAGAGTTGCAACTTGGAAAACAAGTCCAAATCCTTCTTTTCATTGTGTACAGAATATTGCTTCTTGTAAATGGTTAGAGAGTCTTTGAGGATTGTGAAAATACTCTCAGAACAACAGTAAGGTCCTCTATTCAGTCTCTCTTAAAGAAACCAGTATGCTTGTTTGCAGTATGATAGTTTGATGATATTCCATAAGTAGCTGTTATATTTCATTATCTTTTCCTGAACTAAACGTCCAGACCAAGCTATTTCTGCTACTGTATTGCCTAGCAGTTCACAAAACAGCATTAATAGTTTTCTGAGAACTACTACAGAGGAAAACCATCGCCATTTACAGTCCACGACTATCTGTTAGGCGTCCAGTTCATGTAGAGCATTTGCATCAGATCAAGAGTATTGTGCTGGCACACTGGAGCAGAAGAGGAGAAAACTTTTCCCTGCCAGTGGCTCCGTTCAGATGCTACCAACAATAATCTGCCAGAGATGAGAACAAGCTGGGTGTGTAGGGTGGAGCAGGAAGAGATACATACTGGAGGAAGAGGGAGGGTTTGTGGGGGTACGGTGAGAGCAACAACAAGGGGAGTAGAAAGGAAGAGAGTAGGAGGAAGAGAGATCTGCCCTTGAGCTTGTTTTCTGATTTGTTAAACTCATGCAGTCTATTCATTCTTAACTATTGTTTCACAAACAAAAAAAGTTCACATAAACTAGAAGATATTACACTAGTTCTCAGGCGTTACATAATATTTGGAGTTGTTCTTGTGTACTTGGATATAAAGAAAACATGAGGATGAACATAAAATGACTCTAGTGGGCATCAAGCAAACATCATTAAAGCGCTGCCTCTGGTGTGTCTGTAATACTGGCGGCAACCAATAACAACATCAGGAAGCGAATCCTCCAAATCATCAAAGAAAACTTTATGAATAAGTCATCTAACAGCTTTAACAAAACAACAAATAAATCACCTTGGACGACTGCCAACACCATGGTTGTGTGTTACACAATACGTCACTAACAACACTTACATGTACGAGCAGTAGCAGAGAGTGAAAATAAAAGGATTAGAACACGCTGATAGCGATTTTGGATTTGGGCAATGTTTGGAAAAACATTTTAAAGTTGTATGCTAGAGTCTCACAAGAGTGCATGGATTATTATTCATCTTTCTCTTTTCTTCTGACTTTCACCTGTGTTGTTTTTTTATGAAATGAGATAAAATGAATTAAAATGTTTAATCCAGCCCTATTACACCAAACCATGTGTTTGCAGACAAATAGTTCAAAATCAATACTCACAACATAGTAGCCATCGGGAGCCTTGTCGACCAAAGAGAGTACTCCAACTGCAGAGATCGGCTCTGTTGGCAGCTGGCTGTTCATTTTCGACATGTTGGGGCTCTGTTGACAAAAGCAGGGGAGCCTCAAAACACTGATCCACATTAAATTCCCTCTGAAAATGAACTTTAGATGCATCACGATAGTTGTTTGGAATAAATGTGGTGGTAAATGCGGTTTTAATTGAACTTTGAAAAAATACACAAACATGCAGATAATGAAACAAATTGAGGCTTGAATCTTTAAGGCTCATTACATGGAGAATGGACAAGGTTTTTCTTGGCTGAAATGACCAGAACACCACAGTATTGACTTCTTGATGAGGCTTATTAGGATCTAGAAGAAAAAGTGGCCTTCTAATCCAGGATCAAATGACAAGTGAGACCAATGACAACACAGCATTTGGAGACCGCCGCATGACTTCACCAAATCACAAATTAGAGGGAGTGATCACATATTTTCAAGGAAGTCCCAATCAATTGCAATCTATTCCTGTCTAAGGGAATTTTTGCCTAATGGGTATGCAAGCCTTTTACAGGGTAAGTGGCTTTGCCAAGGTTCCAGACGCAATTCTATTAGATTAGGTTTAAAGCATTCTTGGACTAACTGACAAACTTACAGCATTCAATCTTGATGTTTACAAAATCCATTGCAATTAAGCTGATCAAATTAGGGGATTTACTCCAGAAACAGCTGTCTCTTTAACAAATGTCTGATCGCTGTAGTTATTCAAATGAAACAGGAGAGCAAATTAGCTAATAGAATGGAGGATCTCTTTGTAACTTGAATTTGTTCAAAATGTTTTCTGGCACTTCCAGAGTCAGAGACTCATCTGGTCATTCCAAAGAATGACCTGAATTTATTTCCATCTTCCAAAGAAAACATAGCTGTGTAATCCTATATAGTACGTGGGTGTACTGTGACTAGGGCTGCGAGTAAAACTTATTTTCCTTATCAATTCCCTTATTTTCTTGATTAATCTATGTCTATAAAATATTGATAAATGGCAGTAATAAATATTTAAAGGCTGATTTGTATTAGAGTTAAATGCAGACCAAAACCCCAAAAAATTCAGTTCAATATTTTGCAGGTATAGTTGCAGCAATATATTGTTTTCCAGGCAATATTGAAGATCGTACACTGTGACACACTGACAGTAACTGACATTGCTAATATTAGCTAATATGAGCTAACGCTAACGTTGATTCTACGTTGACGTTACCGTACAGACACAAACAGTAACTGACAGTTACTGAGATTGCTCATATTAGCTAATATGAGCTAACGATAACGTTAGCACTATATAGTTTAACAGTTTTTCTTAAGCAGTTAATTATTGACATGGCAGTGTTATATGTCTCATACAGTCCTCATAAGGATTAACGGTAACGTCAACGTAGAATCCGCAACAATTGTTTTAAGTTTGTTGATTACCTGGTTGAATCCTCCGGGCGCTGCGACATAATGAACTTTGGACCGCAAATCAACAGGAAGTAATCACTTCCGGGTATTATTCAAAATTAATCATTAATCAACACTTGTGTGTATAACAACAGTCCCTGGCTGAACATCATGCCTCTCACAGTTTTCTTATGCCTTTTTGTATTTTTAATTAACAAAAATTAAACATAGAGAAATAAACAAATATAGCCAACTATGATTCAATTATTCCATTACTTTATCTTCCTCCCTGTTCAATGTATGTTGTTTACATACATTGCATACATCATACAAAATTACAATTTAAAAATTAAATGAATTTACTTTCACCAAACTGAGCCTGAACTTAACTCACTGCTTAGTGCTTTTTAAATTTAATTTTATTATTTATGCTTATGTTGTTGCTATTATTAGTAACTGATTGTAGGATGGCACTAAGTGAATGAATGCAGCACAGAACGATGATATTCTGCAAATGAGAACAGATCATGAAAGCACTGTAATGGTAAACATGTCTACTTATTTTGTCAGTGTAAGACCACAAAAAAGGCAAGTGCCCATAAGTCACATGGACCCGTGGTGGGAGTATTTCTTTGCATAATTTTTAGATCCAATTTGGCTCTGGAAACTAAATTTAAGGCTGTTCCTCACTCAATATAATAACAAGAATCTATCAAAGGATACCGCCTTGTGACTGTTGTCTATCTAATCATCACATGGCATTACTATAATGAAACAGTCAAATATAACATTTTCTTTCGCTGTCCTTTTTGATTCAAATCAGAGACTTTGGTTTTGAAACATGTTGCCATATGCTGGTGTGGTATCATCATTGGACGTACACACAGTGAAATGTATTTATTGGCTGCACATGAAGTGATGTTCCCATTTCTATATTGAAAGGAGGTATTCTATAATTGGAGGGAAATTGTTCTGAGGAAAACAACTAATACGACCAGATCTTTCACCACCCCCTGTCAATAATAAGTGAAGAGCAAAATCATGGTTTTCAGACTATGTTATCCATATACATTTGAGGAATAAAGATCATTTGTGAGCTTTTGGGGAAGAAGGCAGATTTGTTACATATAGACAGAGGCAGGCAAACTGTTCCACCTATTTCCAATCATGTCCTCTACGGCAAGAATGAGAATCACCATGCATATCGCAAAATGTTAAACCAATCTTTAGTAATGTGCACTTGGACTCTTCTTTTATTACTCTTTGTGTCAAAGAAGCTTTAAATCAACAGGAACTTGTTTAGCCTTCAGTTGTACTAATAACATTATGATCAAAATTAAAACTCAGTTAAGAGTGTGTTAAGACAATGAAAGAGAAATTTGCAGCTCTTACTTGCAGTCGTCTTCCACCCACCCTCCTCAAGATCATACCACCCACCTCAAACTCACACAGTCCCCCAAACACATGCTTTCACATTGAGGTGTTGACAAGCTTCTGAAACAGGGCCTGCTCATTTTATGAAGAAGTTATAGCAGTGCTAAGGCTGATATGATAAAATCTCGTGCGTCAGGGGGGGAAAAAAAAGTGGAAGAAAAAAACAGCAACACATGCCCCGGCTGAGAAGACGCACACCTGCTAAAGTAATGGTCTAATTATGGAATAGGTGATGAAACACTTCATTGAGAGTCTTGAGATATCAGCAACATATGCTAACTGTGAAAGCCATCAGCTACTACAGTGTTTTGATGTGCGGCACATCACATGCTGAGGATGGCGGGATAAGATGAATGATGCCAGTGGCTCATTTCTGTGGGGGAGCAGCCGATGTAGGACGCAAAGCGTTACAGCTGGCATTTTCAAAAGGTTCATTAAAACTGTGATTCCTTCATTTCACATCATTTTATTACGTATCTGTGTTAAAGTCATCCCCATGCAAAATACACGTGTGGTAAGTCTCTACCATAATAATTGTTGTGAGAGGTAATCAGCAGCTGACAGAAGAGCCCCTCAACCAAAATTATACCTCCGTGAATGACTTTGAACCCAAATGATTAAAAAAAAAATGGCAAAGGGTTTCTATTCGTGTGTAAAGGTCATTCAGTGTGTTTTGTAATTTGCTGACACTAGTCCAGGGACTGAAGATGGAGATTTTTGTGTTGCCACCCCGAGAGTAATAATATCCCTATATCAACTTGGGAAATCTACTGCGCCCCGATGTCCCTGTCACCTGTACGAACCCATTATAGGCTGTGTAGAAATCTGCAGGTCTCATTTCTTATAAGACCCTCACCCCGCCTCCCCTCCTCTCCTTTCTGTCGACGCATAAAAAGCCCAGTGTCTCCTGAATGGCTTATAATAACAAGCTTTAAGAAGCCAACCTTTAGTGGCCCCACAGGATACAACCCTGCAAGGCTTTATAATATCATGCTTTTTTCTAATTAAAGGTCAGTTTGGTCTCATCGTGGCTGAAAAAATCTCCTTAAACATGATGGCTTTCCCAAATGTGATTTTTCATTTTTTTTTTTCATAATGCGCTGAATTTGCACACGTTTAAAATTAAGGAACTGTCTAAACCTATCTGCAATTCTTCATATTTGTTGTTAAAAACACATTAAATTATTGCTTAGACTGCCTCCAGATCAGCCTCATAAGATAGAGGGGTCGTTTACTTGGAGTGCATGTCTGTTTCATGTATCTAGAGATGGTCAGTCAGTCTTGGCTTCTGCAACAGTATTTTATCTCATCGCACCAGCATTAACTTTATAGCTCAGCTTATCATCAAACATTACACCCATACACATGCATCCGTGCATGTACATCACATCTACGCACGCACACATGCATATACACACATATACCTTCCTCCGTCTGGTGGGGAGTCTGGACTGCTCCAACTGACTGCGCCTCACTGCCCTTGTGCAGTGGTGTGCCAGTTGTGCCTTCCCCCATTGCTGTGAATGCCACCATCTGGTGTGCCACGTGGACATCATAATCTCCCCTTAATTACATTAGCAGTGCAATCAGTTACTGCATTACAAGGCCGGGCGAAGAGCTTTTAAATCTTGGAGGAAATCATAAATAATTGCACTAAGTACCCAGCGCCAGATGTGCGTGCCAACTTGGCTGGCATGAGATAAATAGTAACCCCAACAACGGTGTTCAATATCAACTCTGCAAACATTTTTTGGGCAGTATTATCCCCTGGTCCTTATCTCTGGTCCTGGCCCCCGTCCTGTCCCTTTAGGTTCGCTTACTTTCTGAGTTCCAGCCCACAGAGATGTTGAGTTGTATTGACTCTCACCTACCTGTTGCTCCACACTGCAGTGTGACTGATGGCGCCCGCGAAACAGTTTGTTGCCGAGGTTTCCTCAGCGTCACCATGAAGTCCATTATTGCACCCTTCTATCATCCTTCAGTCATGTAATTAGATGGTACTCAGGTATCCTTTGAAGGAAATTGAAATTCTTTACGGGTTTTGAATAGTTGGATTAGGTGTGTGTGTGTGTGTGTGTGTGCGCGGTGTAACAAGACATTAAACATTATGAGCCACTATCACTGTCTTTCTCCTTGGAGGGGATGTTGCCTTGTGTTGCATGGCACTTTTCACTCATCTTCCTGTCATGTTCTCAGTTCCCAGGGCTGCTCATACTGACACATATCTCAGCTCTTTGCCAGTTTGGAGCACTTGCTCTCACCAGCTGACGGGTCCACTATCGGGCGTCAATAGGAAGTCCGCATTAATAATAGCTAACAGTTACATATTATATTTGTGGCATCAATTTGAAAGAACATTTCTCTCAACTTGCAGGAGATGCAGGAGTAAAAAGTCCTGAGCCATACTGTAGTTAATATTTATACAAGGTAAGGTGTCAGTTTTTGTAAAGAGGGGATGAATGCAACTACGAGTGTCTCTATGTGTTGATATATAGAAGGATGTATGTTTAAGATATTGCCTGTAAGAAGACAAACACAGCTTAAAAGCCTTTGCAGGAACATCATACAATACTGGACTAAAGGTCTTGTTTTGGGACCCTTTGCCAGGAGTCTCAAGAAACAAAGATCCTTTCTATTGCAATTCACTGCATTCAAGGTTATGAGAAGAAAAGAAATCACTTCAAAAAATAAAATATTTTAACAAGATTGTTTACTGTTTTTATGTTGTTTTTAATCTTCTGTTGGATTTTTGTCACAATTATTTACATGTTTATATATGTATTGTGATAGCCTTGATAAAAAAATGTCAGCATCTGAAAAGAATTTAATCTGCTGACTGTACTAACTGGTTTGATTGATGTGTAATCTCAATCTTTAATCTGCCATTGGTTGCACAATGCAGAGGTTTCCTCTTTGTAATGGGATGGTTCCTACCGAAAAGCTAATAGAGATATAAAGTTGGTTTCTGTTCAAACTCCTCTGTCTTTTTTTATAAAGAACCATATCCTTTGATTGTAGCTTTTAAGCTTTTGTACTGGGGATTTAAGTGGAAAAGTTCCGCACACATCAGAGCCTTGGAGATAATCCAACAACTGTAATGGAACAAGGATCCACTTGCTTTTTTTTATGGAAACCTGGCTGCCTGAAATTATTCCTGAGAACTGAGAAAAACCAGGTAAAAGGAAACCCCACACCGTACTTCCCTCAAAGTGTAAATAAGACATACATTCACAAACAGGCACTTTGACAATCTATCTCCGAGATGGAGATATTGATATTAACATGTAGAGTGCCCATTTCAATTTGATCAGAATCTGGCCTTCAAAGTGCTATTTAAATGAATGGGTGTCTTTTCAACTAAACAACGTGGGGATAAAAACACAGCAGTGTGAAGAAAGAGAATTACAGATATTGACTAAATATGTCTTATCATTTATCATAATTTCTCCATCCACTTTGTCACGGCTTCAGCATTTAAGGATGATAGATGATTCAAGATGTTGTCCTCTCTTTCATACTTTCCGTGCTCTGGGAAGTGTGTCCAATATGGACTTACTTTACCTCTTTGCAATTCTGTTGGCATACGTTTGTCACTATCTAGACATACTATGCTTTCCTCTTTTTTTTTTCTCCCTTCCCTACGTGCTGTGCTGTGAGACATCTGGCATTTGGACCTTTAACCTGAATGATAAAGGATGCATTTAATGAGCAGCAATATATCTTACTAATAACACATATTTAGAGGGCAGTGTGTCAAATTACTACATAGGTGTTTTAGTTGACTAAGCAGTTGATATATGTTTTTTCAGGTATTTTTTGAAGGCGCCACAATGTCAGGGTAGTGTCATTAAGAGCCGAGGCTTTGAAAGGTGTGACATTTGCTATTCTGTGTCCCAGTGGGTAATATGCTGAGGTGGTCGGCTCAGCCGGGGCCATTAATATCAGAGAGGGAATATTCCCATGGAGAGGTGACTGGTTCGAGGAGGTCCTGCTCCAGCGGAGACACCTACAACATGAAAGTTCAAAAGAAAGTGCTGACTTCCTCATGAGCTCACCAGTAGCAGCCATCTGCTCCCCTGCTAACTAATGCAAAATAACAAATGTGAACAAATCTCCAGGAGGGAGATGATCTACTGTCCAATTTTTCTTAAAAGCAGAGGCTGTCTTCATTTAAAATTAATCAAATCGCACATGCAGCATCAGAAACATGCCAAAACACAGGGAATACATTGAGTTATTAGTTTAATAACATGCAGTGATAACCTATTACAGCATTTTCCTTCCTCCTTCCCACTTCTCGATACAGTGATCTTCACATCTATTACACACGCAGGACTTTGTCACTCAACTCTCTCATGGATTTGAATGTGTTGTTTGCCCTGGCGTGGTGATTTAGAGGGAACATTTTGTCAGAGCTCGCCAAGCAAGCCTGGTCCACAAGGGAGCCAGTCATTTTATAAGGGTATAAATAATCAATGACACTGCATCTGTAATGGCCTGTAATGCAGTTTGTTAACTCCCCCACTTCACCCCACCCCCACTCAGTATGGCGCGTTTGTTCCTCAAACAATGGAAAAGCTTTGCCGTGGCTAATTGACACGGCAGGGGAATCTCTCTTTTACTGTCTCGCTTTATTTCTGCTCCTCTCTTATTACCCACGACCGCGGTTGTATTTTAAGCTTTAAATGAGAACCTAGTTTATGTGAGAATACTTACAGGATGGACCATATACCAGGATTTTCCGGGACAAATGCATAATAGATAAATATAAAATACTAACGGATGCACATGTTTAAGTCCGATTGTGTTCTCCACCGTATATCAGATTTTTTTTTCTTCCGACAGTCCTTGTTTATTGGGAGCATCAATCTCAGATGAACTTTTATTGACCAATTAACCACGAGAGAAAACGTTTGGCAAAAGCTTCCGTTTTGTGACCTGAAACATCATAAAACTGGCCCACATGTGAAATTTAGTTATTGAAACGTTTTCAATTAAGTTAAAAAAAAAGGAGCATTAAAACGTTTCATATATTTTAATATATTTGTCAATGCTGCTTGTGTAAGATGGTTTTCAAAAACACGACGCCATCATTGTTGCAGTCCTGTCTCCTATTTCGTATTTTCGGCAAAGAAAAACAACAACAAAACAAGTATCCCCCCCCCCCCTCCCCCTACGTACATCCACAGGCAAACATGATACATATTTTGAGAATCACTCCTCCCCCATTCTCACCCGTGAGCCTCTGATTTCCATTATTATTAATATCTGCCTGTTTAATTTTCAGCTCTGTCATAATGTGTCGGCCTAAACTACAAGAGACAATCCCTTATTGATTACTTTCCCAGCAGCCCCGGCGCATGCCCCAGCTGATCACGCCTCTCATGCACAGACATCTCATGCATTTCAGATAATAAGCTGCTGCTCTGGAGTTGAAACAAATTGGATGTGCAGTCAGTCACTGTCCAAGTGAATCATGTTGCAGTCTGTCAGTGGACTAGGCTTGGATTATCATCTTACCCAAGCGAGGCAAAAAAAAAAAAAAAAAAAAGTAAGGAAAAAAATGCTATGAGCACCTGCCATGATGGCAGGGTGGGTATATCTGAACATGACTCCCACATTGTTTCAGTTGTACACCGCCCTGTTTGTAAGTGATGAACATGAACATCCACAAAGTTATGCACAGATATAAAGGGACACGCTAACATTTATTTTGAGATAATGTAATTGAGGAATATGTAATGTGACAGATAAAAGAAACAAAATCTTATTGCATTTTTTGCATCTGGTTTGTGCATTTATGTTGTGTTCTAGTATCGGTCGCTTCAGGATATAAATATATGATTTTGGGGTATTGTAACTAACTTTAATGGCATTTAGAAATCTTTCCAATAGACACATTTGATAAGATATGACTGTAGGTCTGTAGGTCTAATAAAGGTCTTGTTGGAGCCAAACTTTGTTTACATGACAGTCTAAATCAGTGCAGGAAAAGGGACACAACTGAAGGGATGAAACTTGTTTATGCGACCTGTCAAGAGCCACCTCCAAAGCATGACAGTGCTTATGAACATACAATAGTAGATACTAGAGACGCCATGCTCTATCCACATGTTTTACAGTACAAGACACAGCCTGAGACACAAAAAAACTGCAAACAATACAGCTATTATATTTACTATCTGTTGGTTTCTGTAACAGGAAGAGAAATAAAGCAGCCTGTCACCCTGGACCATGCTCATTTTCACATTCAGTGCACTTTCACAAATCAAAAAAATGCATTTTTTTTGGAGTTGCATGGGAAGACGTGATTAATAATACATCAGGATTATGGAGCACATACTGTGCTGCACTGACTTTAATAAGTCCACGGAGGGAAAACAAACCCAGACTGAAAACAACCACACTCACAGCCTGAAAAACATCGGCATTTATACACTAATAAATCTGATCCCGCAGCTTTAGGCATTAGTTGGTGGTTTATAATTACAATACACCTAAATGGCTCTCATATTTGGCTGCTCATCTCCGATTCTCTGCAAACGATTTCAAATAATGGTTCATTTTGGGATGCACACCTGAGCAACTGTGGTTCACTGCAAAACCCTGAGAAGTAGAATAATTGGCACCCTGGTGTAAAGCTCCCTCCGTTTGGTGCCAGACGTTTAAAATATGGATGATATTGTTTTCATTGCCGGGCTTTTATTGAGTTCTACTTGGGCCGCGCAGCATAATCCTCCGACTCTGACCTTTTCTGCCATGCAGAAAAAGTAAATAAACAAGGCGCTGATGTATTCCCTCGTCTAATAGAAGAGCCAAGAAGTATTTTTTGAGATGATCATATTCAGGTGTCTCGATTCAGAACGCTGTCTATTGGTTGCAGGGGTGTTGATGTGCTTTTGTCTGCGGAACAGGCAGAGAGTTGTGAATGACAGGAAGGAAGAGAAAACTTTATTGACAACTTTGATCTGTGTGTGTAGCATCTGCTCTCTATTGGCATATTTCTCCTGCAAAGCAAAAACCGGAGGCTGTTGACCATGAAATGTTTTAGTCAGGGCGTTCTTTAAAAATGTAGCTCCTCGTGGAGGTCACAACAAATCACGGACAAAAACACAGCTTCAATAAAAAGTTAAAGTGGGATATAAAACACATCTTCGGAACACTGCGAGTGAATTATACACGTATCATATTATACTCACAAAACAAAACCTTTCCAGAGATGAGCTCAGTTCTGCCGTCAGATGTCTGAGGCAGTAAATTTCCCCGCAGACTGGGATATGACATGTCCTGCACAGGGGCTGCACAGGCCAGAGATAACACACTAATCCAACTCTCATTGCACGATTCCACTCGTAACCAGCCGTTGTTAACATCTAACACACAGATAAGAAAATTATTCAATTTAGGTTAAGTCTCTCTCGTTATACACTGTCGTCTGAAATCATGCATAAATGTGATAAATACCCACATGAGGCCAAAAGGGCCCATCACTGCCACTTTAAATCCAATAAACGCCGTGACCTGATCACTATAATTGACCATCTATCAGGGTCATTGAGGAGTCCAGTGTTGTTAACCACCGCTTATAATTCCTCTTGATCATTGCTAATTACAGAAAGTGGGAGAAACCAATATTCCACAGATACAGAGAGAGCTGCTGCCTGCCTCTTCAGGGAGGAGGGACGGGATCGTTATTGTTTATCACTTGTTACTAATATAAGTTAAGAAAAGGACGTGTGTTATATGTACGACTGACAAAGGAGTGGAAATTAAGAGCATTTAAGTGTCTGGAAACAAAATCCCTTTTTTTAAAGGTACAAATGTTTTATGATGTGTCAACACTACAATTAAGGTCCGGTTAAGCTTAAACGCTGTTGATATCAGGACCAATGGAACAGCCACCAACCCAACCAGCCAAGGACTTCTCGCTGTATGTACACGTCTTTTGCATAACTGTCTTTGCTCCTGTCAAAAACATCATGTATACATACGACAAATGCATATCCATGATGTGCAGGAATGTACAATGCCAGGGTTTTATTCTGGGAATAGGCCGGGGCCTGTCCAGGATGCATCCAGCTTGGATTGACTCCAGCCTCTTACTGTCCTTTAAAGAAAAAGCCATACAGCTAATGGATGGACGGATCAGAGTGTTCAAGCACTAACTCTAATATATTGTAACTCTGATAACTTAGTATTGTACTGAAAGGTTTGTTAAATCGGAAGGGATATTGTATGACTTTGACCTCAGGGAAGAAAATCTGACTGTGCTATTAATTTGACTTTAGCACTGTAATGTTGTGGGAACATGAATTGCACTTTGAGGCGATGCAGATATAAAGACACCATGTATAAGATGTAGTGGACCGCTGATGATATACAGATATGCAAATACTCTAAAATCCTTTATTTTTCAACAGTTCATATTTCAAAAACGTCTTTGAAAGCATTAGAAGCTCTTTCCTCCACGTCTGGCCTTCCTACCGCGCGTTCACCGGGGCAACAAGTCATTGAGAAAATGCACAATTTATTGAAATTTTTATGGAAAGACCCCTACCCCCTTTCACCACCGCACAATTACATAAAAAGCCATCCAGCCCTCGAGTAACCCTTTTTATAGTAATTCTTTTATGACTGTAGTCACAGAGGGGATGCCTCTCCTGCCACAAACACCCTAAAACATGTGTGGATGGCATGAGGATGGAATCCACAATGCACTGAAGGGCACAGCTTTTATCAAGGCCTACTTTTTTTTTGTCTTCATAAGCACGTCGTAAAATATTTCATTCCGCTTTCAGAGTCAACTTGTTTCATTACAAAGTTGTACATTTTATTTCCGGGGACTCGGAATGACATAACCACAGCTCATTTGGGTATTTCAAAGCGCTTGTTCTTAATAGAAAACACACCATTTAGACGGTTTGTTTTTGTGAAGGGGGGAGAGCATTAGGAGATGGACGAATGAAAGGAAGCATGGAAATGATGCTCCAGACGGAGGAATAAAAGGGAGCTGAGACAAAGAGATTGAGTGAGTGGTCGAGAGCCGGCGATGGTCTCTCCTGAGATGAGTATGATAATTGCACCCACATTCCGCTGCAGAGCTAGAACCCTCGGAGGCTTTTGGAATGTGAAAACCTGCTTCTCCTCTCTTACAACACTTAGGCAGCGTACCACTTTTTTCTTTTCCCCACCCTGAACATTGCTCACATCGCTGTTCCCTGAAGCTTGAAAGCATAACATTTCTCAGCCAGCTACTCCCACTGGGACCAGAGCCCCGAGATGGAAATGCAAAGGATATGTTTTATTGGACAGTTGCAGACAAATAAATCTAAATATGTATTTTGGTCATGTTTGTGTGCCGACTGCACCTGAGGGAGTTGGAATGATTATATGACATATATTACAGTGCTGTGGCGTGATATTAGGTCACATGTTTACATACGTGGACTTAAGGTCAAAGAAAAATATAGTTCAGACGTTATTTCTCCTCTTTTGAAGTGAACATTGTTTGGTTAGCATATTTACATGGTGCCGGGAGCCGTGTTCCCAGTGTGTGGATGCGTTTCATGCACAGACTATTAATGAGAGATCAAACCATACAGGCAAAACATACAGCACACGTGGAGTCTACTGTATATATTTAATTGAATGTAAGTCTTAGCTCGTGTTGAAGACTGGCTGCAATGCACAAATCAACCTGTCCAGCGTGGGAGAACGATGGTCACCCTGAACGAAATGGTTTAGGCTCACTGATGTGCGTGAAAGAAAGTCAATGGGAGGTGTCACCGAGAGGGCGGGCCATCACATAGTCTGTGATTGACATGCTTTCACTCAGGGGTGGGGGTGGGGATGTGTTTAAGTTACTTTTCCATATATAAAATAGTCTTAATCTTAAATATGCATGGGAAATAACAACGCAATAAAAAATTAACGATTATGGTTATAGCACCAGTAAAATTTAAATGTAACATATGATATTCATGTGTAATATACTTCTATTTTATGAATTTGATGTAGTCCAAGATGTAACATACTATAAGCTATCCACCGGATATAATTACTCCAAGGTTTTAATCTAATTTCAATGCTTCTTATATTTGATTTTGATTAAAATCATTATCCGTAAAATCAATCCCAAAACTCCTTTACAATAACAAAATGAGAAAAAAAAGGCTGCAACTTCCCAATCTTGCACAGTGTCTTTGAAGGTAGAACAAACTTGGGAAATAAGAGTGGCAGCCTATGGCAAACTGCACTTCAGAGGATCCAACCCCTTTTTCTTTCTGCCACATGTGACAAGTGAGCCATGCAGCTTTGCAGAATTATATATCTCTGTGTCTAATTATTTCTTTTCAAGTGCGTACAATAAAAGCCTTCATGCTTTTCTCTTGCCAGGGTGAGGACAGCAGGAGGAGTGCCCTCCAAAATATTCTCTCTCAAGCCTCTGACATGCACATCTGTCTGCATGTCAGCATAGCAACTTTGTAGACATCTCGGGTTTTTTAATGAAAGAGATCTGGGAGCTACAAATGCAGTAGGTGCCATGAAGACACGTTTCAATTCCATTGTGCAAATAGAATCTCCCAGGCTTTATCTTAATCTTTATTATTCTCTACTTCTTAGCTGGAACTACAATGAAGACATCCGTCACTTGCTGTTTAAAACAAAGCCCACCACACAGTCTAAAGCTCCATTGTCATAGAAGGGGTTACATAGAAATGCCTGTGGAGAATAATGGACATTATTGTTCCAGGATATACATCCTCTTTGATATTTAATGCAAGCTAAAATGTATTATTTTTGTCTTCCAGTCTTCATTGAAGTGGACCATTTCTTTAGTATTTCTTGCAGTGACAGACGACGGTTTGGAAATTCTTCTGCTGCAGTGCGGTCACAAGGGGGTAGCATTGACACAGTTGTTTAAGCCCTTTAGCAGGCAGCCCAGCAGCAGGGCAAACTGCCTTTGATATAATTGAGGTCTTAGACCTCTTAGAAAAGCATATATTGGTTTGTATGTGGAAATGTTCAAGGAACAATGGATTTCCATAAGTGGATGTAAAATCGCATTTGGAGCATCCGTGGCATGCTAACCACTCTCTAAACAATAAGAAAAAGGACTCCTTCAGGATGGGACAGGTAATTCCAAGGCACTTACAGGCTGGAAATGTAATGGAATGTAGCATTAGGAATAAATGTGTGACTAAAAGACTAGTTTTGGGCTCTTTCCTTGGTGATTCATTCCAATAAATTTGTGGATATTCTCAGCTCTGCACAGCAGCCCCGATACATCCTAATAGAAGTCAGCAAGCAGCATACAAACACATTATTTTCAGTGGGATTATTAAAAGGATTTTTGTCATTGTTTAGAATTACAAATATGATCATTTAATGTTTCAGCCTTGATAAAAAAAAAAAAAAAAAAAAAAAAATGAAGAAGCAGGAGAAATATGATCTTCAGCCTGAATATATTGAGCTGTTAATTATCAATCATTCCGGGGGCCACACAGAATTCCCTTAACTAACATTTTTGACTATCCATCTTATCATCCAAAGTAATACTTAAGAGTACGGATCTGGCAGGGGCTCATAAATAAAGGTTACCTATTTACATATTCAGTTTATCATGAATATTGCATACTCTGTGCATAAAAATTCAAATGCAGTGTTTATGAAATATGATCATGCAGCAAATGTGAGAAGACACCAGAGCACAGCCCATTCATACACAGAGGGGATTTAGAGCATCCCTCTGTGATTAATAAAGAATGAAATAGACATTAGACCTACAGAAATTAACTCTTGCTCAAAGACTTTTTTGTTTTTCTGTCAGCTTAGTCAAAATATGAATTACTGTGTTAGCTTCTTTTAACAAAAAAAAAATATTCCTTTGAAAGCCCAGGGCAAGATTTGACCTGCTGTTAGAATTACAAATGGATTAATATTCCATTAAGTCAGTGACATATTCAAACACTTACCTATCTGTAACCCACCCACCCAATAATTCAGTGGAAAATAATGACACCCATAAAACAACTGTGCTCCACTGACTTGTCCCTCAGTGGTCATCTCCTCCTCTGCGTGTGATTTAACATGGACAGAACGAGAAGTAAAACAGATGTCATGCATCTCTACGGTTCTTGTTTTTAAACAGAAAGCTGGTTTACAGCACTTCTGCATTATGAGTGCTGTCCATTAAAGGATGCTGAAGAAAGTTAGTGCAAGGCTGATACTGAGTATTCACTATTATACATGCAGGCATGAAATGCATCAACAGAAGGCAAAAAAAACATTCATGCATTTCTTCTTACTCTTTGAACAGCTGCAGCATTCGCCGGCACGTCGACACACGTCGAATCTGTAAGGGAAGCGGTTTGTAGTTTAAGTAGCTGAGAGGAATAATGGCATAAAGAAGCAAACACTGTGCAGCAAGTGTCTCATCTCCTCTTCTGAACTAGTTAACCTGAAAGAATACGATCTACAAATGTGCTTCAGCAAAAGCAAATTACCTGGGTTTTGTGGAGGGGAACTAATCTCTCCAAGCATGACAGTGGACAGGAAAGGCCTCTTACTGTTATTATGATGTGTCGGCTTGTGTTAGATAGAGGGCCTTGATGGCCGCATCAGGAAGGAGAATCGAAGCCCCTCTTCCATGACAGCACTCTGATGGATGTACGGGTGGTGGAGGGGCCGGGAAGATGGAGGTTAGAAGACTGAAGATGAGGAGAAGAAGGAGGGTGCATTGAGGTGCAGCGGGGGGTTAAACACAATAGTAAATACATACAAGTGCAGCACATTAGCAGCACGTGCAGATAACATTAGCAAAGGTCCAGTTTGTTACAACACAGGATGATAGCAGCACATTTGAAAGTAAATTCAGAAATTCTGAATTTTAAATTTGACCCATTATGTTATACAATGAATATTTGGATTATTGACTTTATAGAAAAAGAAAAAAGCTAACTAGGTAAACTTAATAAACAGCAGCATCAAAATCTTTAATTTCCTGTGTTGCATCTTAATAACAGTTGTTCAGCCCGGTTCTAGTTGGTGAGATTACCTCCTCTGTACTACAGTAGTTTAAGGCTTTTCATGCCATATAAACTGCACCAGATGTACCCTAACCAAGTGTGCATCATTTGTCTGCTTATTTTCTGCCACCAGCAGTCATTTTCTTATATTATACCAGCAAGGTAGAAGCTCTTTCGACAGGCACTTGTTGGTGTATCATAATGATTTTGCCTTCATCTGAGATCTGTCACAGCTGGAGGTGGCTTGCACGCAGTATCCATACTAAAATATTAATAGCCAGTTTTTCCTCCATGTCAGCAGGTTGTAATTTGATTTCTGTTTAAGAAATGCAGTTTTGGGCGGCAGATCTCCCGGTTAGCACCGGTCCCCACGTACCTTACCATCCTGCTCCTCTGCATCCCAGGAGACGGCGGGTCGGGGGAAAGCGTTATGGAGCGAGATGGTGCTCTTCCTTGGCCTGGTAAAGATTGGGGGTGCCGACGCACAGCGGGACAGGTGTTCTGAGCTGCACACAGGGGAGCCTCACCAGGCTGCAGTGCCTGGCCTACATCCATCTCTGTACCTGGGGAGATAAATAGAAAAATGTGACCCAAACAGTCTAACATCACAGCTATGGCAGAATCGTGTTCCAACAATGGGGGTGAGGAAGGTTCCCCATATCATTACTAACGAGGCACGCTCTGCAATTAATTCCAACCCTAAATGAATGTCTACTGCTTGCTTCATACCTCTCTGTGGCACTGGGGATAGATTAATGGTGCAGAATAGAGAATATAATCTTATTCTGTTTTATGCTGCACTGATAAAATGGGCTTCAATTCTTGTTCATTTCTTGATCAGCAATTTTTTGCCTCCTTGCAAACCTTACTTTTTTTTTTCCGCCGTTATTGTATAAAATTGTGTGATCTTTCGACTGCCCTTTGTCTTGGAAGAAAAATTAATTCTCATTTGCATTACCACGTCTAAATGTCAGCCACCGATATTTTGTTAGACATTAGTAAAGCTGGCAGCGAGAGGCACGGGATAATTGCACTCAGCCTAGCAGAGGGATTTACATAATTTCAGATAGCAATTAAAGAATCCTTGGGAATTTTCTTCCTGGCCTCTCTCTCCAGCTCCACTTCCACAGCAAGCACAAAAGAAGCATTCGTTTACATTAAGCTGCATGCTCCTTGCTGTTCATTTGCATGAAATTAAAGGTTTTCATGATCTTGAACAGTGGGGTAACATTTAAAATGCTGTTTTAAAGCCCTCACCTTGGAATAATGAAACGCTTCTGGGTTCTTTTTTAGAAGTCAGTGGGAGTTCATTGACTGCCTGTCCAAAGCAAAAGTTTCTCATTTTCTATTCACTCAAAAAAATATAGAGCTACAACACCTTCAATTAATTAAAAAAACATTTTTTTTTTCTTTCCAAGGTTCCCTTTCTCTTTGATCAGCCCACCATCATCCCACCTCGGAGCTCATCACAACCCTGAAATATGATGGACATCAGTCGTGATACATTAGTCCACATTTGCTGCGATGTGCATGAAATAACAACTGAACGTACAATAAAACCAGAGTCTCTTTGCCAGAATAAACCGTTGTGGGGACTTTGTGCCAGTCCTGTGAAGATAAACCTCCCATGTACAGTATCTTTAATTAGGTCCCTGTGGGTCCCAGTGTTATCTGCCATGCTGATTAGAACGAGCATTAACTTGCCTTAGCCCTGCTGCTGATAATATGCAGTCGGTGTGTGCGTGCAGAATCTTTTCTAACACACAACATATTCCACTGTTTTTGAAAATGTGATATTTCTTTGAGCTATTAAAAATAGGAGCTTCATGGTAGCAGAAGGCAAAGCCATGTTGCTTCAAATCCATCTTGCCTTATTGGTGTGGTCGGCGTGACACATTTGATACGGGTATGGATCATCAGGATTAGTTAAACCCTTCTCTTGGGGGGTCTGTAGCTCAGCAGTCCAATGTGCATACTATTATCTGCACTTGAACATTGCTAGTTTACGTCTGGCTCACTCTTATATCATGCTAGTTAGTCTAGCTACTTAATCTACTCTGTACTCCCCAATGAAAAAAGAAATGCTGCCACAATTATTAAAAAAAGATGATGAATATAAGGGCTTTGTTCGGACTATAAAGATTTGTCACAAAGCTCAGAAATAAATACAAAGCCTCATCAGAGCAAATACACTTCACACTTCTTCCTTGATTCCTCTTCCATCCTTAAAGGCATCACAGAACATTTTCACACTAGTCGTCCCACCGCTGTGAAATAAATTGTGACAGTAACTCAATATGAAGTGAAATAGCTGAGAAAGCCTTGAGTTCACTTGCGCTGACAGTGCTGTTTAATTCCATCTTGTGCCAGCCTGACATTTCTGCTGCCACTAAATATTAAACATGTGTACCCGTTTCATTTGCATCTGGTAATGAGGTGGGAGACAGCGCCCAACTGGTCAAGCCGCTCCCTCGTGGTAGCGCGTCTGTGCTGCCTCCAAACACAGTCGCAGGGACGTGGGTAAACCAGCAGAAACAGAAAACAGGGTGGAAGTGGGCTCAGACGGAGAGGAACAGGGGAAAAAATGGAGGAGGGGGAAGGTGAAGGATAAAGCACCCTTCTGTGTGCGTGTGTGTTTGAGTGTGTGTTTGCGCGCTCTCCAGAATTCAAAAACGAGTCTCGAAATGACCCCGGCTCTCAAGCAGTGTCTGCTTTTGGTTGACATTTCTCCCTGAATCTTTTAAGATGCATCCCTTGCTGCAAAATGCATTAGTGGAGAGAGGAGAAACAGAGGCACAAGAGGAGAGGGTTAAATGTGATTCCTCTAAATGTCATCACATCTTCATAATGCAATATATATTCATGATCTGGCAGTCCAGGAGGGCAGACATCACAGTTGTGTTCTCTAATTCAAATGTTTTATCCCAATTTTGATTCACCGTAAGATTCTTGGTGAACATTTCAAACCACGACGTACATCAGTTTTTTAAAGCAGTACACATTTAGATGGTCCAAGGGGATGGATGCTGTGTGACTGGGTGCTTCTGGGCTGCTTACAGATGAGGAAAACCAATCCACCATTAGCCAGACAATAATTCTACTTTAACAATGGGTTCAATGATGATCTCGCACAGAATTACCACCAAACTCTACAGTTGCCCTCAGCTGAGCGAGTTCATTTCACCACCTTTGTTTCTGCAGCTTCACTGTTTGGCCTCATCCTTCCCATTGACAGCTGTTCCTGTGTGGAAGAAGCTTTGATATCCACTGTTCACTACCTGCACAGCGCCGAGCCAGACGGACGAAGTCAGTGACTTTCTGGTGAACAGAGCAGAGCACTTAGCCACTAAAAAGCCGGATATGTCAATAAGAACAGGAGAAGTGATGTACCATATACTGTTTCAATGAATGTATTGATAAGATAGTATTTAGACAGCAGAAGCATATCAAAGTATCCAACCCCTTCTCATCTGTGCTCGTCACATGCTTTGTCGCCGACCATCTGATACCAACGTACCCTCTCACGTCTCTATTAATGGCACAGGGCCGTCCACTAACTCCAATATAAAGCTCTTGACGTCAATATGAGTAGCTGAGAGCGACCGCTCCGGCTGCCGTGACATAAGAGTGTATTTTAACGACCTACCTCAGACCGCTGACTATAGACGTATTTCTATCCTTTGTGCCACAGATTCAGCATTGCACTCCTCGGTGCACCGGGCCTCTAATCTTCCTGAAGCGAAAGTGCAATATTCTCTTTCCTCTGTCAAACTGTCATGACAGTGTACAGTCATAACTACTTTAAAAACAAGTCAACACCTTTGTGGAGAAAACTTTACACATACATTGTACTGGTATGAATTCTTACAGAACAGATTCACCCTTTGTGTTGAGACGGAGATGTACCGCTGTCATTGTGCTGTTCGGCTATACGGCGTCGCAACAGGCGCAGTTTAGAGACACCCTGCCTGTCTATGAGGGCTTGTATTGCTTTCATGATATGCATCAGATACGTCACAGCAAATCAAACCTTGATCAAAACCAAAGCTGACTGCCGAGGAGAAACAGGGAAACATCAAAGAGCTTATGTGTGTGTGTGGATGCCGCTGAATTGTGGGTGTGTGTGTGTGTCTGCTTCCCGCTTCCTTTTAATTTTCTTCATAAGAGCTGTTAAGCACATTCAGCAGTCATCGAGGATTGCGTCCACTCCCGGGCCTCCGGTGGGACTGCGTGTCCTGAGGTTTACTGTTGCTTGCTTGTCATGTCCACGTCAACAGCACTTATCGCCTTCTGTCTGAGAGCTGAGACATTTCCCAGGCATTTAGCTGCCTGTTTGTCTTCTCTTGATTTCCCCTCCAAATCTGTCACATATAGTCTTCACCTGACACCTCACAGAGTGTTCCTCTCTCAAACACTGTCAAAACAGGGAGATCCAACAGGAAGAGATAGCAGCAGGGAACCACAGATTGCCAAATGGTTTACACTCATCACGCACTGCAAATAATGACCAGTGTCGGCAAAACGGTCCGGGAGTGTTTACTTCATCAACATGCTGACTGCTATCCAAATAAGAGAGAATGAACAGTTTGTGTTCGCAACTTTGCAGTTCACTTGGACTCTGAATGATCAAGTTTGGCTTTATGCTGCTCACACCTTGTATTGTACATCAATAGTACGAGTCCAGGGTTTTCACATCACGGAGACAGTCCTCTTTTTGTCTTGGAGTAAAAGCCTTGGCAGGAAAACAATGCACTTCACAGAGAGGCCCTGTCATGGAATCAAATACTTCTCTTTGGTGCATTATTCTTTCCTCGCCTCTCTCCCATGGACCCCTCTATTATTTCAATAAGCCCTTGGTTTTAATACATTATTGATCTCAAGGTTGAACTACGGGCCATTGCATTACCAGGACTCTAAAGCCCATCATGGTATGACACTCATGTACTTGAGAAAAATTATACCAATTATGAAATCAACCAACAACTACCTCAAAAAGCAATCAATTGTCACATTGGAAAGCATTTTGTCCCAAAATGCTATTGGCTTTGTGGTTACACGGAGGGGGTGGCTGCTGGATGTTAATTGACTTCCAAATACTGATTTTATTTTTCAAACACATTTTCTCTCAGAGATGGTTTTTGCACTGAGGCGAGCCTTCGATTCTGTTTGATGTACGCGTGTGAGAGACTGTGTACCAATAAGACAATAGCATTTGATATTGATTAGCTGTTATGAGCGCTGAAGGATCAACACCGCCATGTGAACTTAAAAGCCTGCATTAAGGCTATGGATTATGATTAGTATACTACATACCAGTGCATTAGGAGAGGATATATTCATTTTTATTCCGCAAATGCCACAAAGCTGGCCGAGAATAGAAAGCCATTTCTAGAAGCTCTAAAGTGGGTGAGGGCCAGTGGCTGAGTGCTTGCGGGGTCAAGTGCAAGCCGTGTCTTTGACAGTGGCTGCCTGCCTGTGTTTCCATATCACAACGTTCAATCATGCGGTGCCCTCATGCAGAAACCTTTAACTCAATGCTCATAAATGTAGGGAAGCAAAGCTTACTGTTTGATCGTCCATGAGAAACCTCTGTGGTAGCATTTGCTGTGGTAAGTGGGTGTTTTTTCTGTTTGTTGACAAGATAAACAATTCAAAATCATTCTGTGATGATAAAAAGTAAACAAATCAACCATCCAGTGATGACCACAGAGAACCAGATGTGTTATGAAAAAGCACAATTAAGGTCGGCCTTTATTGTTTCAAATCTAAATGACATTTTAATGAAAATTTCCGACAGGTTATTTTGAATAGTTTCCTACAAGATGCAGAGGGTTGAGCAGGGGTGAATTGCAAGTGTCTCTCGGGGGGGAAGGGTGGCTTGATGGGTGTACGGAATCTGAGCCAAATAAATGAAGTGGAGATGGTAAGACAGTGTGTTATAGGAGAGAGTGACAAGCCCGTTCCCCCCATGAAGCAGCTGAGCTGGCATTAAACAGACAAGACATCCCGTTCAGTCAGTTATCAGCCCAGGAATAATGAAGGAACAGGCCGGCAGACCAGGACGAGTCACCCTAGTCAGCCAAGTGGAGAATTTAATTTCGTGCAGGTTTCTCTGCAACCAAGCGTTTCCCCATCGGAGGTCCACTGGTGCTTGGGTGAACATGGACAACTCAGTGCACCCGACTCCGAGTCTCTCCGGCACTGACAGAGATGTGTGGTGATGGATTTTAGAGTG
Source organism: Macroramphosus scolopax (assembly GCA_901007825.1). Classification (NCBI taxonomy): domain Eukaryota; kingdom Metazoa; phylum Chordata; class Actinopteri; order Syngnathiformes; family Centriscidae; genus Macroramphosus; species Macroramphosus scolopax. The sequence goes on from CAAKHC010007085.1 coordinate 87,191, forward strand.
GCTGGGGGAGAGGGTGGACTTGAGTTCGGGTAGGGTTGTTAAGGAGGAGAGAGAGCGATGACAAGCTAACTTCAGAGAAAAGTAAGAAAGCGATCACTCGTGTTCCTCATTTTCCAGAGTATGGGTGCATTATTAAATCAAAGATGGTGAAATGAGGAATGGGTCCTGTCTGACCCACAGATATGTCGGAAGGAAATAATATTGTCTGTGCTTAATGTTACCGACCACCACCTTCCCTGGCTGGTCACTTAGCTACATTTGGTTTAATCAATTTCGTTGCACAGGTGACATTTTAAATACAAATAATAATTTAAGGTGTTTATCTCTAATTTGTAAAGTGTATTTTAACAATCTGGACGGCATTAGACTAGAATGGATTGAATGGATTGGACTACTTGTCCTACTCTACATCACAATGGCCGCCAAGCTCTTCATCTTGTGCTGGCGTTTGTGGTCACATGGTCTTGTGCATCATCCAACGCCCAGACGAATGTTCAGAAAGTTGACAACTGATGTCCGACTTCATCCACAGCTCTGTGTCCCAGCTCATGTTGGATGCACTCGCGGTCTCCTATAAGAGACTCCAATTTTACTTTCTGTGCAGTAAAAAAAACTGATTTTCACAAATCTTGTTTAAAATTAACCTGTTGTTTGATTTAATTCAATTATTACTGAGCAAGCATGAAGGAATAGCACTAGAGACTGTGTCTTGCTTGGCAGTTGTTCGGAATGAGAGGCCCATTTAATCCCTTTTATAAACCAGGGCATCGAATCAACCTTTGTTCCAGCTTGGCACCACTTTGTTGGTGTCTGCTGTGACACTTGTTTACGTTGGGTAAAGAGGAATTTTCTTTTTTTTTTTCCAAAAACAGTTTGGCATCAAAGATTGTACGGTGCCGCTTCCTCGCAATACCTGTTTTGAAGACATTTTGAGGCAGCCACAGTTAATAACTATTCAGCAAATCCTTTTTTAACAGAGATTCAGGCCAAATAAACAGTTGGGCTCACAGTTTGGGGTTGCTCAAGTCTGTGTGACGAGAGCTAACAAAAACATACTGGTACTAACAGTAGACCTACTTGTAATAACACCGTGGCCCACAACTGACCCTCTCAGCATGCGGCCCAATGTGAGACTTCTTTGTTTTCATTGACATACTGGAGATCAACAACTCTTTCATGGATTGAAATAGGGTGCAGATATTCATGGTCCCCTTAGGATGAACTTCAATCCCCTTACCATTCCTCTAGCACGATCATAAGTCTACATTTAACTGTGTGGTATCGTTGGGTTAATGGCTGAGTACCTTCAAAACATCAGCCTCAGCTGTGGTTTGTGTTTAATGCTATTTAGCATGTTAGCATGCTAGCACTCTACGCTAAGGTACGCTAATTGTCTTTGTTAGCATGTTTGCTTCTGGAGAATGTTTTGGATGATAGTCAATACATGTTTCACAAAGATCAATTTGAACTGAGGTAGAACGTAACAAGACGTATTCATATTTGATTAATAATCAACATTAAGAGAACCGCAGCACTGACGATCTTTGTTTCTGTGGTTTGAGGCGCTGCAGTAGTCTGTCCTGGGTGGTTTGTCATGTGGGCTTTCCATCCTTCTGATGTCAGGGAAAGAAACAGCATCGGAATCTTTTATGAATGATCCTCTAATCTAGGATCATGCTTGGCTTTAGAAAATACTATGACTATCATTATCACCCCCTTTGAGACGTGAATTATTTGATCACACTGTGTGGATAAGGGAACTGTTCTGGCAAATATGGATCCTATCAGAGATAATATCACAGGATTAAGGCAGAAACTCAGATTTGTTCTCATAGTAGTTTTATACTTCTTTTCTGTACTTGCAGAAAGGATTAGACATTTTAGTAATACTCCTTGAAAGGGCCTTGTGGGCTGTGAATACATTCAGTTAAATTGCTGCCAAGCCCAACACACAGCCAAACATTTATGGATAAACTATTTATACATGGTTGTATACAGTATGTGTATGTATGTATAAATTCACTGAAATTATTTGCATATCTGAGCTGTCTGTTTCTTTTCTAGGTGCAGGCAGACTTCACACCAACAGTGACCGCTCACTTGGAAGCGAACCAAACGCCCGTGGCTGCAAGGACCTGCCCAGGGTTCAGGTTCTTAAAGCAGAAATAATTGCAGAGGTGCACGCTCCATTAAAGCAACTATTTAATACAATAATCATTCAATTAAAAATCCCTTGTAGCAGCTGCCATAGTTGATTTGAATCAAAGGAACATGTTATTTGTGGTATGAAGCAAAACTGTTAAATCAAAAGCCGCAATCTGGTCCTTCTGTGGAAAAATGTATATGCACAATAATTGTTTTAGAATGTATAATACAATCTACAGATTGCTGGGGTCATAACTTGTCAGAGAGAAATAAAATCCGCATTTGATTATCTGAACATTGAACATTATCTGAAAAATCTGCCTCTAATTATGCTTTTTTAAGAAATGTCTACAGTATCGTCATAAATCATAAAGAGATGGGCAAACAAATAGTAAAACAATGGAGTTGTAGAATATCTACTTGATGTATTATCTAAGTATCTCATTTGGCTTTACAGTAAATCTTTTGTACAAGGAGATACATACAGGGAAGAAGTTACAGAAACAAAAGAAGGCATGTTGCTCCCGTTTCACAGCCCCACTAACCAAATAGCCTTACAAATTGGAAACATTAGACATGACGCCGTTGTTTTGCATGCAAACCCATTCTTCATTAAGGAGAGATGGCTTTGTATTTTTATCTTGTCTGGTGCCTTTTTCAGCAAAGGAGCACATTACCACGAGTCTTTGTTTTATTGTGTTCAGCAAATTAATAAATGGGATGCACAGTGGGAAAAATAGATATGAAAATGTGTACTTTGCATTATTGAAAAGCCCCTCCACTAAAGGTTACCAGCAGCTATTGTAGTACAATCTGTGAAATGTAATTAGAGTGTCTGTGAGAGAGCAGCACAGATAAAGCTGCCTCTGCCATTATGGACTCCCTCATAACATTTTGCTTCCCCCTGAAACTTATTCTCTCTGAACTAATTTTGCATGACATATTGCATTTCTGCTTGAGCTATCATGAGGCTACCTGTGAATTAAACTGGGTTTGCAATACAGCAAATTTCCAGATTACGTTTTGGGTCATGCATCCCATATTTGCAATGATTTATTAATTCAAGGCTGTTGAATCTCGCAACATTGCTCAGGATTGTTGTTGCTGGTACTCTGTGCACGTTCATATGTACAATGAGATATACAGTGTTTGTCGAATAGAAAGAGGAATGAAGAAGGATACATACAGTATATACATAAACAGTTTCATTAGAAAATTCTATTACAAGCAAACAATTAATAAATTCCCCAGAAACAACAATATTTTAACAAGGTTAACAATAATATATATTTCAGAAACAATAGATAAATGGAGCGAAATGACAATCCTCAATCCAATGACTCAATTTAAATACACCTTTGTAACAAAATGCATTACGATATAGAGAACTGCAGTACCGAGGTTAGACAATAATGTACTTGATGAAAAAGGCACATGATCACTGACACACAGTTGCACACCTACTGGGCTGGTAGGGCCATGACAAACATACTCATAGATCCGATTGGCGAAGCCGTTGTTAGACTATCTGTAGTTCTGAGCCGGTGTAAACATTTAAAAACCGGTTTGATATTAAGCCAAACACTGGAGAAGTGTTACACTTAGTGGTAAAAGACCTAACAGCCTCTCCTGAGTAGAATATAATGAGACGATCTGGGAATGGGAACGCTGATGGCAATGGTAATGTACTTATAAGCATATTTGCCAAGTGCGGATAAACACCAAATTATAACATGAAGCTAAGAAGCTCAACCTTCTTTGCTGGCCTGAAATACAAACATTTTGCCGTATTAGTTTACAGTTTGGTCTATTTTGAGGCTAACTCTGCCACGTCTTTACTGTCTCACTCAACAACACATGATCTTTCTCGTAACCAGCCGTCTAGTCACTACAGCCAATGGAGGGCAGGTTTATTTGCCCCCTACTAGCCTATATATTGGCACAGTTGATGCTTGTCTCATGCAAGTGTTGTGATTTTATTGGTATTGATATAGTATCTTTCATGCTGTTAAATTAAATCCAAACATCTGCGAGCACAAATGAGATTCTCTACATCTGCGCGTGAACACTTAAACAGCCGCACAGCGAGCAGTTGATCGTTGTTGTGCGCTCAAATATAATAGTCATGTGCTCCTTTGAATTCTGCGAACAATTTTTTCCTCCTCTAAGGCGGATATATTATTCTAACCATGATGGCTGTGAAAGTGCACGCACAAATATTATTTGACTAGCTGTTTGAGTTGCGCGAAAGGCTCATCTGCAGTCGCTTGCTTATCATTTGTGTATATTGGAAGTAGATTACGGGTATAAAGTGACCAGTGAACACGATGTTCAGTATCAAATAGTTGTATCTTAAATCCACAAATTGCATTATATTAATGGTAAATGTTATTTCAACCAAATTATATTTCTTTCAAAACATATTTGCTTTGGCCGATTATTAGTATATAAGGTTAATTTCG
>CAAKHC010007088.1:15545-33212 GCA_901007825.1 Macroramphosus scolopax
TGACTACATGATATAATATATGCAATATATAGGAAATAGAGTACCTCACCTGCAACATTGAAATGTTTCTGATATGAATCCACAAATATTTCTGATAATTCCACAAGTGTAAATTTTCTTCTATTGTACATGAATTAATGGCTACACAAAAGGACCCAACTGCATTTTCTATTTTCTGATTTACTTTATGATGGAAATATTTTTGCTTTTCAAATATCGATATACATGATTTTTTTTTTTACATGTTCAACGATTAAATTAAACAGCATAACGTTTGTAATGTAGAATGCCGAATTCAAACGATATCGTTTATTCCGCATAAACGGAAAAGAAATGAAATCTTTTGTGTTTTAAGAAAAGCGGAACCTTCGTCTTTACACGGAACCTATTCCTTGTCGAACACATACGTTGCGACGGTGAAACTTGCCTGGTAGAACAAACGGCAAAAACATGAAACTACAGACCGTCTGACATCGTCTGAGTCGAGTTAACTTGTTATACTTTATGTGCAAACTTAAATGTGTTGTGTCAAATGAATGTTGGATCAAACGAAGCCGTGAAAAATGAATGTTAGAACAGTTTCCTGGATCGCTGCCGTGTCTTTACTCTTAGTGGCGGGTAAGAACACGATTTTAATTTCCGAACATACAAACACTTAGTCGATGTTTTACTAGTCTCACCATAATGTGATGGATGAAGTTTGTCCCTCAGCAGCAGAGGATGAAATGCTGGACATACCAGCAGGGAAGATGGTGATGGGAACCAGTGCAGCTGATGGCAGAGATGGAGAGTCTCCAACCAAGGAAGTTAAACTGAAGCCTTTTAAAATGGACAAGTATCCCGTCACGAATGCCAATTTCAGGTAGTAGAACTTCAATCCTGGCTGTGATGTGGCTCGTATGTTGTTGAAACTGTATAATAGAGCGACTGATTTCACTCACACAGAGACTTTGTGAGAGATCAGAAGTATAAAACTGAAGCGGAGACGTTTGGCTGGAGTTTTGTGTTCCAAGACTTTGTGTCGGAGGAGCTGAAGAGCAAAGTGACACAGCGAATAGAGGTACTTTCTCTCTATTACCATGACTTCACCACAGGTTTTACATTAGTATCTATTCCGACGACCCAGCTACACCAGTTACACCAGTTCCTCTTCTCTGTTTCTTAACTTATAAGTGATTTTCTAATTCTGTCCCATCCAGTCGGCTCCTTGGTGGTTGCCTGTAGAACGGGTGTTCTGGAGACAGGTGAGGTCTTTAAATTTATTTTTTTCCCCTGTACAGCTCCCAGCATGCCTCCATTTCCTGCCGTCCTCTCATTTCATACTCTGCGCTTCAGCCCGCAGGTCCCGGTTCAGGCATACGTGAGCGCCTGGACTTCCCTGTGGTTCAGGTGAGCTGGAATGATGCTCAGGCCTTTTGTCGGTGGAAGGAGAAGAGACTGCCAACTGAGGAGGAGTGGGAGTGGGCTGCACGCGGGGGGCTGCAAGGTACATATTGTACAAACTGAAATCCTTACAAACAAACTGTGAACATGTTGATCTTGACTGGCATCTGTTAACCAGTCAGTGCTGCTTTACGTCAGAATATGTTGTGTGTGTGGTCTATCAACCAAGAGAAGGGTCTTCATGTGTCAGACAAACAAAAAGGAAATTGCTCAATAAAAGGTCCATTTCTTATCTTCCTATTGACAGGTCGGACGTATCCGTGGGGAAACAAGAACCAGGCTAACAGAACCAACCTGTGGCAGGTCAGCCTGCGACGTAAACACACTCTGTAGCAGCGTTAGCTGAGATTATAATCCTCATAGGTGCTTTGTCTACGGATTCACTGATGTGGTTTTTAATCTGGTTGAAATGGTTTACCTCTTCTTTCTGCAGATACCATGTAAAGGTTGCTTTTTATTTTTTGCAGAATACTTAGCTTGATGACTTGATTGTATTGCAATTAACTGGCATACTTCCAGACAAACATGGCAGGACGATATTACTCTTTAAATCAGTCAGGACCAATAACAAATATCTTGGCCAATCTTCATCGTCACATGGCAAGAAAACGTGTTTTTCAAATGTCATAAACTGATTTGTGATTTTTGAATGCTCTAGGGGTCGTTTCCAGAGGGAGACACAGCAGAGGATGGATACCATGGCACCTCCCCCGTCACTGCCTTCCCTCCTCAGAACAGCTATGGTAACAGTCACTTAGTAGATAAGAGAGAGGTTTGTAGTTAAAAGATGTAGAAAGAAAACTCTGTGGTAGTACTCCAAGGAGGATCTGAAGCCCTCTGCTGTCTCATTTCTGTGTTTGTTTCCATTTAAACTGTTTCAATATAAAGCTGATTATTGCTACAGGACTGTGTGACATGATGGGAAACACGTGGGAATGGACCTCCACCCCTTTTCCTGGAGCACAGCCAATGTACGTGCTGCGTGGCGCCTCTTGGATCGACACGATGGACGGCTCAGCCAATCACAAAGCACGAATCACGACCAGGTCGGCTGTTGAAAACAAACACACTGTGTTTTTAGACTCGGAGCACCTGTGGGAAAGTCCTGACTCACTGGTTTGTTTGATGATTCTGTGTCCTGCAGGATGGGCAACACTCCCGACTCCGCCTCTGATAACCTGGGATTCAGGTGTGCTACCGGCGACGGGCAGAAACAAGGGAGGAAGAAAGAACAAACTGAACTGTAATAACAAACAGGGAGTCAGAAATCTCAAGTGAAGGACAATAATGTTTATTTGAACAGCCTGGAACTTCATGGATGATCAAACTGTATCTCTCCTGTGGAGAACATAACATTTTTTTAAATGGACTTGATAAAGAATAATACTAATATCTGACTGGGATACTCGCTGCTACTTTAAGAAAATGAAAAATGAAAAAAAGAAAATTGTCCAAAAAATGTTTCCTTCTCTCGTTTTGTTTTTTATAACTTTGCTGTGCTCATGAAACAAATCCAAACTTTCAGACCCGTTTATGGTCCTGGCTGAGAAGAGTCCGACTAATGTCACTGAATGAAATAAGTGTTGTTAGTCGTCCTTCCGCATGCTGAGGCTTGTTTTTGTGAGAGTTATGTGACCGGAGAGTAAATTAGTTAGTCACAGCCTCATCTGCTTATCCCGTCTTTGTCTGTTTGTTTACTTTCCCATGAGTGCTGGTTTGGACCGTCGCTGCTGAATGCCGACAACTTTTATCAAAACGCATGGATGAAAGTATCAAGGTTGACTGATAAAGGGAAGCCGGTGACTGATGTTATTGGCAAGACAAACTGAAGGACTCAGTATTTGTTGTTCTGGATGTAACAGAAGTGGACATGAAACAGTTTTAAACAGATGGATAGAAATCAATTCAACAAATGATACTTATTCTTAATGGAAGTCTGAGCTGACGAACTCCACTAAAGTCTCTGCTAAATGACAAACACTGACGTGTCAGATGGTTTGTACACAGACATCTGAGAAGTCCTCTGACACTTTTTAAGATAAGAGAAAACCTTCCCTGGCAGGTGATTGAATGAACCGTCCGTCTGTCTGCTTCAATAACAGGCCGACTTCAAATCAGCAAAAGCATCTTCTCAATGCAGCAAAGCCTTCAGCGTCATTCCACTCGGGTTATATAACCGATGCTGCAGCAGCACTCACGTTAACGTCTTCAGCCACTTCTCACAGTTTTAACACCAAAAATAAACTGAGTGTTCCAAACCGCTGTGGTTCAGCTTCAAGCACACAACCTGAAACCTGGCGAGATGGAGCCTCGTGTGACTTCTGTTTCAGTGCATTTCAACACAGTGTCACTGAGCTCCTGCAGGCCCGGTTTCTCTAGAATCACTCATGATATGAAACTGTTATTCAGTACATTATTTTCAGAAAGCAAACTTTCCTTTCTGTGGATAACGTGGCTCATGAAGATCCTGCTGTAGTTTAGTGGTTGTACTTCAGCTGAATCCTTCTAATAACCTGCCTGCAAGAAGGATTTGAGTCTTTTCATATATTCCACCTAACTGTGAATACGAAGGTCCTCTGTGATCGTCTGAGTTGACATTGTGTTCTGCATTGTCAACAAATAAGTGGGGGGAAAAAAAAGAGTCATAAAAAAGAATCATGCGTCATGCAGGAAACATTTCGTCTCATCGAAGGATCAAAAGCCCCCGCCTCTGTTTCTGGTATGTTTGTACGTCATGTGTTTGTGTAATTACTGAAAAGGAGGAAGAAACTTCAGACAGCACGAAGCCACAACCCCCAGTGACATCACATCATGTCATGCCCACAATTCAGGAAAAACGAGTTTGGAAACATTCTGTTTGTCATCCGACTGGTTCGGTCTTCTTCTTCGACCTGCCCTTTAAAGCAGAGCAGTACTTTCATTGACCCTTTTCCCTGCCTGTGAGCTGATCATGGACTACTCTGGGTCCTTCTCTGCCCTCAATGACCGGTTGAGACCTCGTTTCACCAGCAGTGACCAGCTCTACTCTAGTCTGAGCAGACTCAGGAACAAATCTTCATCTTACCGGCCAACAGTTCTGTCACCAGAACCCGAACCGAGACTCTCTTTGTCAGAGCCAGAAGATCCGGAGGAGGCTGGAGATGATGCAGCGCATGAGGATTCGGTTTCTGATGGCCTTGAAGAAGAGAATTGTGCAGATGGGCTGCCCATGAACAACTTGTGTCCCATCTCTGAATTGAGTTTCAAAGTCTTGGGAGAGCATGCGGCAGATGAGGACAGCAGCTGCGGTCGGTTTGAGGACAAAGACAGATCAGGTGTTCTGACCTCTGAGGGGACAGGAGACTCCTCCGAGTCAGCAGCTTTGGGTGGCGAAGAGGGGAACTCCTTCCAGAAGGACTACTTGGACAGGACCCTACCAGACTTGGTCAATAGTGGCAGACCGCTCAGCAGACGCAGGACACTGGGACATGTCTCAAACACGGTAGGATATTCTTTTTAAAGCAGGAGAAACGTAGATGTCCTGAGGGAAAACTGAAATCTGTGCAAACTCTTTACTACAAACAGGTTTGTCAAAGAACAACAACCTTTTGTACTGAGAGGAGACAGAGACAAAACTACAGTTGGAGTTCTACACCAATAGAAAATGATGTATGATCTCAGTTGAGCGTGTTTGTCTTACAAAGTGCAATAAACCTCAGTTTGCAGTGAACTACTTGTATGAGTAGTGTACCGTATGTGGTTAATGACTCACTGACGTGAGTTAAATAATGTTTGATGCAGGCAGTCGTTGTTGAGAAACGTCTCGGCTGGCATGACTGGAATTCTTGTCTGCAGTTTCATCTGGATGATCAGTTTCTATTTGCATTGCAGCCAAATGTCATCAGATAGTACTGTCTTTGTGCAGGCACGAAACCGCCTGCACAGCAAAAATAAATGCTGATATATTTGCTCTACAGCTTAAGGAAGTGCGCAGGGAGGTGGAGCTGTCTCGCAGACGAAGCATCAAGCTCAAGGCCCAGGTGGACAAACTGCAGGAGAGCAGAGAAGGACAGGGATGGAGCCAACACAGAGAGAGGGTAACGTCAGCACACAAAAGGAACAACTATGTACATCATGCAGAAATCTGCAGGGTTACCATCATGTCTTCCTGTTCATGTCCATCTCAGGTGAAAGAGGAGGTTCTGTCCATTCTGAGGCTTCTGCACCCGCTGACAGAGCCGGAGTCCGGCCCACCCGAACTCGCTACGGGAGAAAACCACCTGGACGATGCTCTGGCGCAGCTGCAGAATGTGGCGCGCAAACTGGCGTTAAGTCACACCCAACAGGTGAGTTCCTCACCCGTATCATGTACCTGCAAGCTCTGTTTGTGCTGATTATAGTGGGCATGATACTCTAAGGAATGTTTGCGTTGGACATAATAAAAAAGGAAAGTTGGCTAATTATTAACCTGTAAGAGTTATGTTCACTATCGACAGTGTTTGACTACTTTGATCTGTAATTCAACTATATTAAGTGATTTATTTCAAATGCTTTCCCCTCCAACTGATAAAACACTTAAGTTACTGATTACGAGAGGCCTGAAATGAGCCCTGAACCAAAGTATGAACATTAATTCCTCCTCCCAGGTGTTATATTTCAGCTATGTGGTCCGACCAGTCTACAAGTGACAGTATCAGTAATCTCTGTGGGTACAGAAGATGCCTGACTAATGAAGGGAATAGATAAGACATGTATCACGCTGAAAGTTAATAAGGTCTGTGACGTCAAAGGCAAACAAAATTAAATCTGATTCGCCTTCTCACTTGTTCAGGAATTCAAATCTGGAAAAGGAAATGGGGCAGAGGACAGCGGCCTTCTGCAGCAGGCTCTGTGGGACCGAGATGAGGCCATCGAGAAGTGAGTTCACACACATGAGTCACATAGTCAAACCTCCTTTAAGTGACAGATGGTTGAAGGAAAAGGAGAAGCTTTGGAGACGATGATCTATTTTGAGGGATGTGTCATTTTGTCCGTTCCGCTGTGCAGGAAGAAGGCGATGGAGACCGAGCTGCTGCGGAGTAAGACGGAGATGATGATGCTGAACAACCATCTGCTGGAGGCTGCACAGAAACGTCTGGAGCTGTCGCTGGAGGTCGAAGCCTGGAAGGTAACCCTGATATGGGGATAGTGTTTAACAGGGTCCAAGAATTGAAGAAACTGAATTGTGTAATTTCTTAAAAAATACAAACTCAGATTGACGCCAGAATCAACATGAAACCATTGAAATCATGTTGGGAGAATTTTAACGTATGTGTATCGACCAGAGACGGTGTGAATCTGGAAAAGTAGGACACCCAGTATGCACACCCACACACATAGAGAAACACACAATAAATCTGAAATTACATTTCATGCACATTCCTTCCAGCACATGCAGGCGTAACTGCCAGCTGGTGTTGTGCCACAGAGTTTTGGCTGAAGGACCTTGTGTTCATTTGGCTCCATTAAACCCAAAAAAGTTTACTGGTGAGAGCAGCAGGCTTTAATTACACCTGAAATTCAGACTGATTTGACTTCCTCTCCATCCGTTTTCTAGCACTGGAGCTGATTCTTACAAGAAGAAATAATTTAAAATGTTTCTCTGTACTTGTGGCTATAGTAGCCTATAGTTCTACACCCCGTCCTCTTTGTGCATCGCACTGCTTAGAGTCGAAACTCAACTTTCTGGTTCCAGTTCATTGGCGCTGATGTAAACTTGTCACTGCATTGAATTTCATAGATCTGACTGGATATTCTTATTCAACCGTGGCACTTTCCCTGCATCGCTTTCTAATGCTTCCATCACTGTTAGCAGGTCGGGAGTCCGTATTTCAATCTCCTCTGACAGCCTGTTTGTTCTCCTTGTTGTGCCTCAGGAGGATGTCCAGCTGATCCTCAACCAGCAGCTGCAGATGCAGCAGCAGGCAGAGCAGGCCCAGAAGAAGCCATCACGCATGGGCCTCCTGAGGAGATACAACAAACCACCCATCCAGAGGCCGGCAAGCATCCCTTCATCTGCACCTGCCCCGCCGACAACCAACACAAACCAAATCTTCATCACAGGATCTGCGGTTCCTCCTGCTCCAGCTCCCAGCACGCCTTCTACCGGCACACAGCGCAACTGGAAGGACAAGCTGAGGATGGGCAAGATTCGTACAAGTCTCCAGGATTCACAGCCAGCGGAGTGGGGCAGAGAGGGCGACGGCTTCCAGGTCGTATCACTCGACTGAGACAGTGGAGGCACTGGATGAATGTCGTCCACTCAAAAAAATAAGTTCTGCTTTTCCAGACTTGACTTGGATACTTGGGAATCACTGTGCACTGTTTGCCACTAGAAGGCTGTTTTCACTTTCATCTGCTGCTATTGGAAAGTTTCTGTGTGTAATTTTAAATATCAGTGTAACACTTGTACATACGAGGATGATTTATAACATCCCGATTGGTTTAAAAGCCAATGTGGGCCAATGTGCAACGAACAGAGCTGTGATGTGAGAACTTGAGGCCTCCACTGTAAAAACACTGATAACGAACGTTGGAGGGAAGTAGGAGACATGTTGCATCACGCAGTTTTTAAATAAACAATATCTGCATTTGATTTTTCAGTAAGGGAGAGGAAGTAGCTGGATTGTAAGATTTTCTAACTATTTCATACTTTGTGGAAAAACTATATCAGACACAAATGATTATTTCAAGCAAGTTATCTTAAAATCATATCTTGAAGGGATATTAAATATGTAGTTCTGGGATTTGGAAGTGTCATTTATGCTCTAACACAACTGTGATTATACAGTATATGAGCTGATTAATACTTTAACTGTTGAATTCCTTACTGTATAATTTCCTGAGTCTTGTTAGAAGTTCTGTTGTAAAAAATAAACACTCTTGAAGAAGTTCCTAAAGGGTCCAGTTGAGTCTCTGTTATCACTTTGAGTCTTTTTGGAGGTTTTTATCAGAAAGATTAAAAACAAATCAACTGTCTCAGGTTGTTCCCATTTTATTGTATAATATCATTTAGTACATTTGTAATACTGTATAATCCACTCCTATATGCAACTCGCACACATTTAAAATTTATAGATGCCATTGTCTATACTGGGTGCCATCACCGTGGCAACAAGAAACTGAGAAATACTTAACACAGCAAAGTCACACCTGCTGTCAAGAGAAAAGGCATGCTCATAGTGAAACAACATACAATCCAGAACAGATGGTTACAGTCTTTAAACAGATTTTCACTGATTTCAATGAACTCACTTTTCTCTTTGTTGACACAAAGCTCTTGGTCATATTCTTAAATCCCTGCGAAATGACAGATTCTGCAGCAGGACCTGTGTTCAAACGTCAATGCTACCGAACTCCTCGACAATCTATTCCTATTGTGCAATAAGACAAATCTGTCCTGTGGTGGAGGAAGATGGGCTGGGGCTTCCTCTGTAAGCAGAGCTTCACAAAAAATATTAAGTAAAGGAGCGTTTCACTCGACTCAAATCTGATCATTTAAAGCCTCTCAGACAAACATACAACACTGACCGGAGTAAACGTCTATGCCATGAAGAAATATTCCCTCATCTGTGAAGTTTCTGTGTGAAAAGTCACACAGAACTGGCAACCCAGCTGCCGAGTTCATTTCTGCTTGTTATTTTTTGAAGGATAAAAGTGTTTTTGAAATTTTACAGCAATTGAAAAGGATCTCTCGTCAAAAGAAGCACATACACATTTAAAACACCCTGCTTTTTCCAACAGATGGCAGTTTCACTACTGTACTGATCAACCTCATAGAAACAGAGATTATATTTAACACAACGACTACATAGTTACAATGTTGCAGCATATAGTTGTGACCCATATATATCCATATAACCTTGCGCCATAGTTTTAGGATCATGGAGATACAGATAAATAAATTAGTAAGACATCAAAACACTGATTGGACTGACCAAATACAAAGACAGAACGACATTAGCATGGCTCATTGGCGGACAAACGAAGAAGAATAGTAGAAGATTGTAAAGAACGAGCATATCCATATGTAACCTGAGATATTCAGGAAACAGATTGTGGCAATACTGCATTTTAGCTTGGTTTTCATTGATGGTTATGTTGAAAGAAAGATATAACCAGCACCCACGAGTTGTGACACTGGTCCAACCTTTAAATCCTCATCTCTCATTTAATGTAGATACACAGGAGAGGATGTAATAAATACAGTTCCTGGTCGGCATACTGAAGCAATATAGCTTTATTAGTAACGTTAAAATCTGTCTACAGCACGCCCTCTGTACTTATAATATCTGTATTACAGCCCTCAGACATCCTTCTGTATGACCAAACATACACAAGCAAAGCAACTATTCCTTCTCTCCAATAAGAGCATCTCAAATACTTGTTTCATTTCTGTGCAGTGAAAACTTATTGATCTTACTGATGGTCCACTTCAGGAGCACTAGTGGCCTAACGTCACTTTTCAATTATACTAGTACATGTAGAAAGCACTGTGCAAACGATAGTTTCTTTGGATTAGTACTTCACCTCCAAAACATCTTCTTTAAGTTAAACTGGAAATATTTGAATTGCTATTGTCTGCCTATCAACCTATAAATCAATGAAACCAGCCAACCTTGTAACACTACCTGTCCGAGCAACTAAACAAAACAATATTCTTCTACACTCCAGTGTACTACGTTTGATACTGTTAAAAGGTAAAATCTGACTGCTGTAGAAGGGTGAGTCTGGTCCATTGCTGGCAGATATTAACTTTGTTAATAACTCCACGTGTTGTCGCTGAAGCTGCTGAATTCTCACCTGAAGTTTCAGTCAGGGGACAACCAGACGTGCCGAGCACAAAGAAGTTCAGAGAAATTAAGTAAGCAACTAGGACTGAAGGAAGGAGATGATGGAGCTGATGAAATCTAAGGGTTTATCTGCATGGATCCAATGGCTCGCATCGTGGATGTACTGGATGTCAGCGTTTGGGAACAGCCTCTGGATTTCTGGGTAATCCTCGGAGCTGGATCAGGAGGGAAGACATTAGGAGTAGCATAACAACGAGGATGACAGATGAAAGATACAAAAGTTTGACATGTCTGAAAGCTCATGTTTTCACAAACAGTGACTCCACTAATCAAATGATACCTGTGGTGTTTTATACCTGATATAAGCAGAACTGGCTCCACCCAGAAACAATGTAGGTCCCTCATAGACGGTGTTAAAGTTGGGGAAACTCATGATGTCATCAAGATGCGCCGAGATGGCCTCCAAGTTGACTCTCCAGGCATAGTGGCCATTTTGCTCTACCAGGTTAGTCAGCAGGAACTGACGCACTGAGCGCTCCTGAGGACGGGAGGACAGAATGTACAATTAAAAACCAAATGCATTTTCAGATTCCAAGTTCGACTTTAGATATTAGTTTTACATGTCAGCTGTTGGAAACTACTTGTCAAGAATGATGAAGGGTCCCTGCTTGTCTTTCTGAAAACACAGCAGACACGCCTCACAAAGAAACATTGTACACAGATTGACACAGAATGGTATGAATCCAAAAGGGAGTCCTGACCTTGACCATACTGCGCAGCTGGTCCTCTGCCATCCGTCTAGCAGTGGAACGTGGGAGGTCACTGGAGATCTTCACTGCCTGCATGGCTTGGATGTAAAAGTGGAAGTTTGTTCGTGTGGTAGTCTGGGCTGGACTGATATCCACGACGACCAACCTCTCCACTAAACCAGGCTACAAACAGCGTAAACAGACAGGAAGAGTGGGAGAGAAAAATGCATCATTTGGAGGAAAACTAGTGACAAAGTGGAAATAAAACATCTGGATGTGGCATAAGGAGGGTCATTAAGTCCAAAGAGGACATTGAGAAAGGTCATCCAGCAATAGTTGTCACATCATAAGTCATGGTGACTTCTGAAACTGCTAACCTGTGTCAGGGCGGTTGTCATGGCCGTTTTCCCTCCCATGCTGTGTCCGATCAGGATGCATTTCTCGATGCGCAGCTGGGACAGAAGGTGTTTCAAATCATCACTCATCGCTTCATAGGTCACTCCTGAGCTGTGGGGGCTGTTGCCATGGTTACGGGCATTTACAGTCAGCACCTAACTGGACAAAGGACAGTTAGGACACTTGGAATGGGGGAAAAGAGGGAAAGCACAAAACCTGTCTGTTTGCTGCATCCTGTCACTCTTTTTCCTGTCTTTGGCGTATGGCCCGGGTCAGGCAAGTGACAGCACAAACAAAGGCTCCAGTGAGCAGAATGCAAAGTCTTCATCACTACATTACCTTACGGCCTGTGCGCTGCACCAAGGACTTGGCAATTGAGTGGAAGTTAGATTTGCTGCCAAAAAGGCCGTGAAGAAACACCAGCGGAGTGCTGTCTCCCTTCCCATCGAAGACATCATAGGTCAAGTTGACTGGGCTGGGAAGAACAGAAAACATCAATGTTCATAAGTTCTTCTCTCCTGTGTTACATCTGTATCTAAGTTATAAACTGTGGAAACCAATCAACAGCGTGAAATATTATAAGTACTTGTGAAAAATAATTTGGAGGGTATCTTTACCAAGGAGAAGGAATTAAAGGACTGTTGTATGATTTGTTGAGGCTGAACAGGTAGAAAATGTTTTGCTTCCACCTTCTGGTACAACATTAGGTAACCATATAGCTACAATTCAATTGTTTTCAAAAAAGCAAAGGTGTCTTTTCACACAAAATGTTTCATATCATTGTGATTTTAAATTTCATAACATGTCAAAATTACAAAAAACTATCAAATATTTATATTTAAGTAGCTGGAAAAAGCAGGTGTACTGTGCTTAACAGGTGACTCTAAAAGACAAATGTCTAAGGCCAAGACTGCTCTTTCTCTCCACCCATGAACATGTTCATACAGGATTAGTTGCTGATATATTTAATAGCTGCTTGAAGACAGCCTGTTTTTTATTTTTACTTTTTACTTAAAGTAACGCAGTCTAATACAACAGCCCTGAAATAAAGTCTATCTTCATATTGAAGTGTTCTTCTAATATCCTGTCAAGCTTCGTGGAAAATACCAGGAAGACCTTTAATTATAACGACGTACTACAGGCTTGTTGATTTCGACAGCTTCAGTTTAGGCTAGGCTACATACTGTCAACTATACGAGCATGTAGCATAGCATACCACATATCCATTATCATTGTATATAAATAGCTCAGTTTCAAAATTGTGAGGAAACAGAAGACCATAAATAGCGTTTGACTTGTTTAGCTACAATTATTAGGGTAAGGTAAATGCGCGACCGTTAACGGCTTAGCTAAGTTAATGTACAGTTAACCGTCTTGCTAACCAGACGTCTGAATGTCATTTGACTAAAATGTGTAAAGGTAATGGCTACTATGCGTGAAAAAACAAGACACGGTGAAAAATTCCAACAGTTACTTATTGGTCTAACAAGGAAAAATATGAAGCTGTCACGTCCAGCCAGAACCGCCACACAGTATTGCAGCTTATGCAGACAGGGGCATCAGTTGGCCCGAGAGCTAGCAGGGATAACGTACCTGGATGAGCTGGCTGCCCTCACCAAGGGAGCCACCCCGCAAATATCCTGCTGTCCGGCGAATAACCGACACGACGACCGGCTGCTCAGCAACCCTCTCTGGATCAGGCGACAAAAAGCACTCATGGCAGCATATGCTCAGTTTACTGGAGGTCTAAATGCAGCATGTGCGTTTAAATCGCCAAAATGACAGAGACAAGTGAGTCAGTGAGAGTGTACGAGAAGCCGGAGGTCGAGATTGAAGAGAAGCGTCGGTTAACAGCTGACGGTACGTAATGACGTAACACGCACGGACATTTATTGCTGCGTAACTATCATCAACACAATATTTGTTATTTAGTATTCAATACTGTGATGTATTCATGTTAAGTTCTTATGAATTTGGGATGTTGAACACGTATTTCATTTGTTATTTGGGACTAAGATTAAAGTGAAATCAAGTCTTTATTTTAAATATTCTCATTTTAATGGTACATTTTAAACTGTAAATGTTCTAAATTCAATATCATGAAATGAAACACTTAAAGAACTTACCAATCTGAAAGCCATTACCACTGTGGCCGAATGTAATTTTCTTTTGGACCAGAAACAAGAGGAGGAAACAAACCCGTAGAAACACAAGGTGGCGGCAAAGTCTCACAGTGTTTACTGCGCTTGAAACCCACGAATAAATGACGGCTAAGAGATGCTCACTCACCATGTTTTATATTAGGGATGAACTATATCGTGTTGTTTAATTACAGTACAGGGAACCTGTGTGAATAGGTTTTCTATTCCAATGCTGTACATTTAGTCATGTTGTCATTATTATAAAGGGGATAACACCTTGCTTTGTGTTCAGCTATGTTTTTGGTTGCTATTCTCTAATTTCTCTAAT
Source organism: Macroramphosus scolopax (assembly GCA_901007825.1). Classification (NCBI taxonomy): domain Eukaryota; kingdom Metazoa; phylum Chordata; class Actinopteri; order Syngnathiformes; family Centriscidae; genus Macroramphosus; species Macroramphosus scolopax. The sequence goes on from CAAKHC010007088.1 coordinate 29,413, forward strand.
TATTATAATTCAGAATTATTGTTCTGCTTACTGTCATCACTGGTTTGGGAACAGTGTGAATGATTTTTGTGTATTGGTTTGATGGCTCTTGTCATATACAGACACATGAAAAACAAATCAATAGTTTTTTTGTCTTGGAGAGCCTGGATCCACCTCGCTATGTCTCCAAACATTCATTGCTATGGGAGACGTGTCTGCTGGGATGAAGCACACTGTGAATGTCACCATGGTGATGGCGTGTTACAGAGGCCCAGGGGAGAATATGGGGCATACCTAACTGACATAAGAAAGAGTACTAGGGGATGAGTGTGCATTTTTACACTTCGAGTTTTTTACACAAACTCGTTAATCTGGAGAACACTGAGTCTTATCGTGTATGCTTGTATTTCCAAGTTTTAAAGGCCTGCCAGCACCATGTTTCAGTGTATTATATCGCCTTTATTTCAAACAGTTCGTTAAAGTTTTCCCACCATTTGGTCTTTTCTTTGCACACTTTAAGGGCATACAATAATAAAAGTAAATATGCCCAGTGGAGGAAGGAGGCTGAGAGGTTTATAGAAAGTCATCTTCAATATCAAATCAAAACATCTGAGATTCAATCCTAAAACAAGACAAACTGAATAAGATTAACAAGCTGCAAAGATTAGCAGATCAGCAAGTATTTAAATATTTTGTATTTTTCTAGCATTTGACATGAACAGATCTTTGCTGTCTTTGCACCCTTCCACCCCGAAGTATCATGGTTTCACTTCTTCACTGTATGTCAGGGTTATGCTGCGCAGCGCACAGCAGATAAACAAAGCCTCTGCTCTGAAAGTGCCTGCACCTGCACAGACATTGTATCCAGATTAGGGACATTTGCTTATTTTTAACTGTAACATTCTATGGAATTACATGTTTTGAATTGAGATGTACATGTATTAATCTTACTGAAATTATTAAAGCAATGTATTTTCTATTGTTCTGTACGACTTACCTCAAATGCATATATTTTTTAGTTTATTCTAGTGTATGGGAATAATGATGTCAAGTCTGTTATTCCTAGAGTGTGAAAAGGCATCTTAAAAAATAAAAATAAAAATAAAATTTTATGAAATTAGAGAATTAATATGCAAAGAAAGTAAAATCAGCAGTATCATTTGTAGTGTTATCAAATACTTGTATCTGTGTAAGTCTCTTACTTCTCATTTCTTTGACATGTGAGTGCTTAGATCAACACTTTTGTCTTCCTGTGTCCTGGAAAGCGCCCTTGAATAGGATTTGCATTTACTTTTCCCGGTGTCCTGAGCCAACATCCTCTTTGTTTACCATTCTTATGACATAAATGGTGATATTTGGACCCAATTAGTCGCCATTTATTCTTGCAGAACAGTTACAATTTCACAGCATTTACATAATAACAACTTCAAACACTCATTAAGTCATAAATCACAGCTCAAAGCTCCCTGATAAGAGCTGAAGAATTATCAGCATACTGTTCTTGGAGAGGAAAGGAATGTTCTCTTTCAGCAGAACCAGCTCAACAATCAACTCCTGACAGAAGTCTCCTGCAAATGTTACCAGAACCAACATCTTGTGGGGTCTAGATCATGTTCATATTTGTGTTTGTGGTCAAAAGGTGGAGGTGGATTACATTTTATCAGCTGCTACTTGTATCTGTCTATCTATGTATGATTTAATTTGTGCTCTGTCAAGGATTGTGTGATGAAAGGTTGAAACAGATCAGTTATTTTTTTTATTATGTCTTCGACAACAGAAACAAAATGTTTGCAACAAAGTGTTTATCTGGTTTACACAACTTTACAGTCCATCAATGAATGAGGTTAAAAAAATTATAGATAACCTGCAACCTCTCCGCTGTGTCTATCAGGTACCTGTTGGACTTTGCTGTCCGGGCATCTTGTTTGTGAGAGATGCTGCTACCTGTGAACTTCATGTGTTCCTCCTGGACAGAGAAGTTGACATTCAAACATGTATCTTTTGAACCAAAAACAATAGAGGCCCCTAATACTTCCTATTCTATTCTCATAAACACGTCGGCATGAAATACTCCTGCAGTGAAACCTTCTTGTAGTGGTGGTTTGTCAAACTCAGGTCTTCAACACAGACAACACGTCCGTTTAGGGCTCACATGGGCTTTACCTGTGTTTGATGGGCTTCAACTGGACTTCAACTGGACTTTTAGTGGGCTAAGAGTGGTCCTTTTCGTGCGTTGGAACCCACACTGACAAACTAGGAGAACATACTGTACACAGATTGGAAATGTGCATAGCAAATATGGGTACTGGATGTGTCCCATCAAGGGCCCATTAACAGCTGTATGAGCCAATAAAGATCCTCTTTCTGTGTGATTCCCTCTCTAACACTAGTAATAAAACATACCCCCATCCTTTTGAAAATAAGAATTCAAAATCATATAGCTGTTAGCTGATTGTGTGTAAAAATGACACACTTTAGTTCCTTTGAATTGGTCAAATTCCACTTAGTGACACAAGACTGTTCAGTGAGCATTTCACGGCTGATAAAGAACCTTTGCTTCTATTTTTTCCCGATAAGGTTGAAATATTGAGACTAAGTGCTTCAGAACTCATATGACCCTCTGACATTAGCTGACACTGCATTACGAGGAGGATGTTGATAAGGAAGTTGACCCTCACCTCATTTATCAGCACACCACCAGGGATACATATCCTGCGATGCCCTGGAAAAAATAACTTATCTTTAAAAAAAAAAACTATTTTATTGGCATTGAGTGATAGCAGTCATAAGCAGGACAATCAGGAGAGAGAGAGGTGATGACATGGAGGGCTCGGCCTGGATTCGAACCTCGCCGCTGCAGTGATGCTCCAGCCTTGACTCGCAGGTGACCTATGGAGCAAAAAGCTGTATCATCACTGAGCTCTGTTTTGGATTTTGAACCTCCAGAACAAGTTGAACGGGAAGTTTAGACAAGCAGCGAGTTATTGTAAACTGCAGAACATGATACATTTGCAACGGGTTTCCTCCAACTTACGTAAAGGTCAATTCAATTTGGTACAAGTCACCCGAAGCCATAAACTTGCTCAGGAAATCACTAAGGTTAAATAACTTGATGTTCACCTTGCTGATGCTACTGTCTCCTTTTTTATATATTTTCTATTACTTATTTGCATTCATTAATAATTCTTGGACTAGAAATAGAACATTTAGTATTTCGTTTTTTAGCATTAACATTTACTTGGCATGTTTTTTCTAGTTCCTCAATGCAGCTCTGTGTCACAGCTCAGGACCTTTAGTTTCTCCCCTTTGACCATTGATGTGAGTTATTGGATAGCCAACAGACAAATGGTTTATTTTGATCTTCAACATGTGATGTGTCAGCCTGCCGGACCTCCTGCTGGAAGCATTGAACTCAGCTGTAACGCCGGCTAAACAATGACACCCAACTCCTGCAGCTCAGACCGCTGTTTGATTTGGATTGATCCTTGTTTGTTTTGGTGGCCGATGCTTTGTGAACAGCCTCCAGCGGTTTTAGTGATTCACATAGTGGGAAGAAGAAGAAGAAGAAGAAAACATTCCTCTCAACATGGCTTTTATTGAAATCTTCACCGCATTTTGTATATGCGTGCACAACATTTAAACATTTAAAACACATTTTACTTTAATTAAAAACAAATTATTGAATCATTTAATGAATAAACCTTCTCAGAGTTCACACTGACATCCTGCTGATCTGGAAACAAACATCCTTCAAAGCTGCAGTCCTGCTCCCTCAGGACGCCATTAAACGCGACACACACACACACACACACACACACACA
>CAAKHC010007091.1:2293-12545 GCA_901007825.1 Macroramphosus scolopax
TCTTCTGGATCTTATCACACAAGACTGGACAGACAAATAATAACAAGAAAACTAAAAGTTCCTATTTCTTTAGGCCAATGGTGTGCAGGGATGGTGGTTATAAAGAGAAGGGAGGCAGAGAAACAGGGAGAGTGAGACAGTGAATTGTCCTTTTCTACCTCTTTCTACGTGGTCACTTCATGAAAACCTTTTACCTTTGGCACGTTCATTAACAGCTGAGTGCCGGCCCCTTAAACACACATTAAAAGGCTTTTCTAGTGAGTGTGTCAGATTTTTTGGGACAACTCAGGGACAATGTACATTCACAAACACAAGAGGAGTGCTAATTATGACGATTCTCTGTATCACTTTTAGGGTAAAATATAAAAAACAAACACATTTGCAGATAAAATTCACCAATAATTCAAACCTTTTCTGAAACCAAGTCACCGGTTGTTATCAAACTATAAAGACAAGGATCTCTTTGTACTTTTGTGTTTGGATGGGTAGGTTGTGTTCTCCTCCAACCATTCATCCCGTCTACTTCACACTTGGCGGGTTTAGCGCTGGGGACCCAAGAAAGTGCGGTAAATAGTTTGAAGTCATTTGGATGAGCGGGTCTTATATTTTGGACAGTCATATTTGGCTTTGAAGTCTTCAAATGCTTCTGCCAGCTGCCTTTTTTTTAGCCATGCTAGTGGTGTGGCTCCAGACATGGCAACGTTGTGCGGTCGTTCGTCCATGTTTAGTCCACCTCTACGGCCAAAATAGATAGTTTCAGATTATTTTCATCCAAGGTGACAGATCCACCATAAGGTTGATTGGTTACGAAATAAATATATCATGGAAGGATCCTGTTAAATACAAATACACATGTGACTGTGGTACACTATCATCGTATATCCAAATACAATACTATAATACTCAATGATTATACTGCATTTCGGTTCGTGTGCAGTGCTAAATATCTGGGCACGGTGGACTCAGAATTGGAAGGTGTGGTGATTTGATAAATACACTCTTTCACTCGCATCACTGGTCTCACAGCTCTTAGACAGCTGCGCCAGTCACAGTGAAATATGACAACAATTGCTCAACAAATTAAGACACAATAGCCACATTATCATCTAGTACAGAGGGACGCAGCGTGAGAGATTTTGGGAAGGTATTAATTACCAACCGCGATAGTGTATAGCTGGTATTGTTTTTACTGTGTTAGTCTGTGAGCGTGTCATCAAGGCCTTGGAAAGGTTTCATAAATTTTTCTGTCAAGGGTTACAGGTGTATACTCAAGATCAAAATCAAGGTTTCTTTATTTCATGATTGCCTCATTAAAATGCTTCAATCCTTGTTAAATCACGTCATAGACGGTTACAACGTTTACAATGTGGCGCAGCAGTATTTGGACCATGAAGGATGAATCACGAAACGCTGGTTGAAAAATGAAAATTAGGCAACGATGCACGGGGCTAATGAGTCCTGCTGCCTCCAGATTACTGCAGGGATTTAATGAATTTCAGAAAGTTTCATGCGGTATAAAGCAGCTGTGGACATCAGACACTGTGAGAATCATCATATTAATAGAAACATGCGAACTGATTAATCAACGTTCCTGCTGGAATAAAATTATTATATTTTCTAATGCTGTTTCAAATCCATCTACTGGTTGTAAGCATAATTTCATTATTGATGTGTTTTGACTATTTTGATTGCGCTTGTTGGAAACATCACAAGAATGGCTCCGGAATTACTTTGTGCCAGACACAGATGTGGTTCATCCTCATCTATTGTCAGTGCAATAGACCCCATTTGCACAAGAACTGTAATGACTGAATTTGTTCTGCTCTGCATTGGGCACCACACTGCTGCACAGAGAGGCACAGTGAATCTGAAGGTCATGTCAAGGTCGGGATCGTCATGAATTGTTGCCCCAGCACAAAGAATTTCTGTTTCACTTCATTTGGTTTCAATTCTTATGATTGCAACACAACCTTTGATCTATGTCAGACAAAAGACACAGCAAAATACCACACATTTCCTTTTCTGTCCCTTCTCTTGCATGAGCTTTGAACAGTCGTAGTCTGGAGTTTCTCACAACAGGAGATTGGCAACTGGGTAGAGCATGTTGGGGAAACCAAGCCTTTTGCTGTCCCTTGATCAAAGTTCTCCTGATCTGGTTGTGTTTCAAGCTCAACATTTCCGATGTCGTCCTCATATAAATGACCCCTTCCTCCTCCGCCTCGGAAGCTTTCATTCTTCCAGTTTTTCTCCGGTCGAATAATAGAAACGTCGTCATTTACAACTCCTCTTGTTCGCTGTGAATTCTTCAGACAATGACCCGCATTTCTACACATGGGCTCAATCAGACTTCACACAGACTTTGTCCCGGGGAGCTTGCTTGTTAGACGTCTGGTCGGGCTGATTCCGGAACGTTCCTCTGGGTAAAGCCTCGATACTTGATGTTTGCAGTGCACGGGAAACCTGGCAGGCTCATCACTCTGCGTGTGCGTGTCGTTGCATGCGATGTGATTGAGATGAAGATTGACTACATGCTATGTTTAAACTTCCTTTGTGTCGTTTATAAGTGGATGCCAGCCGTGACCGGATTCATTTCGCTCTCAATTTGTTTCGTGCAAGAATTCTTCTTCTTGAAACTAAGTCATTGAACAACAGTTGTAATTTCTGCGTGTGTTTAACATCAGCTGAATAGAGACAAATTGGGTCAATGTGACGACTGGCATCAACTTCCCTTAAATTAGTGACTTTATTTCAACGGGAAACAATACAGCGATTGATGACACATTAAAGGACAAAGACAACATAAACTGTGGATGTTCGGCCACCAGAACAGCTTCAATGTACCTCCGCAATGGGATGGAACACCATTTTTCTGAAAGATATTCCCTCATTTGGTCCAAAATCACCCATCTATCAGGTTAAGATCTGTTGACTGCAAAGAAAATAACATATCAGTCATATCATTCTCATCGTTCAGTGACCTTGATGTTCTGCATGGAAGCATCTGCATCCCTTACACTCATCTGTTCTGCTTGTTCCTTTAATTTGTCCCCTGCCTGTAGATGATAAGAGCAGCCTTTGGTGTTCCAGTCTCCCTTATTCAACTTATTCCTTCCATTTTAATAAACTTTGCTGTTAGCGCCACTGTTAATTATTTTGAACTTTTGTGCTGATATCACCCGGGATGATCAAGCTTTTATCAGAAGGATGCTGCTCTGTATTTAAGCTCCGTCTTATCTCAGTATCTGGAGCTAATTGTCTTGTCATCTTGAGACAGGAAATTATTTTTGTCTTGTTGATGTTTTGCAGAAGAGAATAACTCACACCCGCCGAAAACCAGCTGCAGAATTGACTTCGGTCAAAACACATTTAGTTACAAAACAAAGGAGATTAATATCTCAGGACAGCAAGATATTATGTTTTAATCTCAGAGTGGTAGGTAGTAATAAAGGAAAAGAGAAATGCTCATGCTCTTTTACTCATATTTTCCCAAGATCATGATCTAATCTCATGAAATCGGCATCTTTGTCTGTGGTTGTGTGTTTTTAACTTTAACACCTTGTTGCTTGTATACGTCATGACATCTTGAAAGCTTGACAATACAGCCTACAGAGGCCCTTCATCATATTGTATTGAAGCCATGATCAGATGCAGGAAGACACGGCGGTTAGAATCTGTTTGCAAGTAGCTTCGATTTCAAGAAAGCTATTTCGGATCATCACATTGTCATGAGGAGATTGATATCTCCATTGAACAAGGCAATAAAATCATCATCCGGAGATTGTTTTCACCTGTAGGAGGACATTCGGAGGGAATTCATGGCAACCGGAGACTCGTGGAATTCTTCCGCCCTTGCTAAATTGATAAAATCACATTTCCTGGAATTGTTTTGTTTGCGAAACTTAAATGCGGAAGCAAAATCATATTTCAGGTATTTAGAGCCCATCTGAGCAAACAAAGCAGATTAGTTGTTAAGGAAGCTGGGGATGAATCCATCACTGATCAGTGTTTGTGCTGTAAGACTGGTCCTGTCAAACATGGTGTAATAGGAGGGAAAGTCATCAGACTGAAGGCTCTGATGCGCCTGCAGGGTTGATCGATTGCCCATAATTAATTTTTTGCATTTACTTGAAATGATATGTGTCTCACCTTTTTGAATCTATGTGTTTATACTTGCACATAACTTTATATGTATGTGTTTCTATGTATAGCCTCTGTGGGTGTGTGTGTGTGTGTACAGGATTATCGCAGTCTCATCCCTCATTCCTCTCCTGGCCCTGACCCTTTTAAACAACACTCTATCTTTCTCTGGGAATCCCTCCGTCTATCTCTCCCTCTCCATCAATCTTTCTATCTTTTCCTTACTCACGTCTCCCCTCCCCCCCTCCCCAACGACTCGGGGTGGAGGGGGAGATAGAAAGAGAGGTACAGAGAGAGATGATCGTGTCGTTCTCAACCTTCTTTTTATTCCATCAAGCATACATCTAGCCTAAAAACTCAACAATAACACATCCATCACACACACACACACACACACACACACACACACACACATAGAAGCAGGCACACACACAGTAGGGCGAACAGTGAGGAGTCATCCTCTCCAGTGAAAGGAAAAAGCAAATAAGATTTTCATTCATAATGTAATAAAAAAACTTTTATACAATGAAAAGAATTTGCTGTCACTCTGAAGTTTTTCAAAATCTGGTAATTGTTCTGACATTTTCTCCTATAATGAAGATTTAGCTCCAATAGTGAGGTCTCGTAGCTCGTATTACCACCGATTACCACTCAAAGGACGGACATGCTTCCTTCTCTTCAGTCACGAGTTCCAGTGTTTGTGGTACCTGTGCTTGCCGCTTGTTCAAAGTTTGTGTCAAGGAGGCAAAACACGACCTTTGAGTTAAGCGTCTGAAAAGGTTCAGGGGACTTATGAATCATATGGTTCATCAGACATGGACCCATTTATAATCTACATTTATTTATACATACATTTCATGATTTATACCAAAGATGTATTTGTATTTATTTATTTATTTAGTTCATTTTTCATATAATCCGGGGCTGTTTCAGTGTTGTGAGAATTAGGCTGCTCAGCCTTTATTCATACATTTTGACATTTACATATAGAGCCTGTGTTGCAGTAAATCCTTTGAGACATCTGTTTAACAGTGCATAGAGGGGGGGTAGAAAGGCCAACAGACAGACAGACAGACAGACAGGTTACTATGGTTATCAGAGCAGAGAGAAGAGAATGGAAGGTGATGAACTTGAGTAGGTGTGTGTGTGTGTGTGTGTGTGTGTGTAAGTGCGTACATGAATGTGTCTGGCAGCCGGGGAGCTGTAGGCAGACAGTCATTGTGTCCTTGTCATTCAGTGAATCTGAAACCTGAACCATGTCTTTAGCCGGTCCTCTCCATTCCTCAGTTGTTATCTCACCTTATTGTCCAACATAAAAGGCTGGAGAGAAAAGGTGCTATCTGTAGCCGAAGTCAGAGTCGTACACATGATCAGACTCTCCCAAGAAGAAAAAGTGGAGCTATGACAGCCTGCACCAACGCAGAGAACCATACGGATCCACACAGAACACCGAAGTGATCGATCGGTCATTCTTTAACCCTTCTGTCTGCATCATTTTGGGAGAGCATGAGACGTTTTTGATAGCGGGGCCAGCGGTGCCCTAAAGGTTAGAGAAGCGGGTTGTTACCAAAAGGTTGCCCGATCAATCCCGTGGTGAGAGAAGCAACAGCGCTGACCCCAGTACCCTTGAGTACAGCACCCAACCTCCAACTGTTCCCCGGGCGCTGATGAGCGGCTGCTCCGATGTGTGTGCTCACTGTGTGTTTGCATGTTCACTGCCTATGGACGGGTCACATGCAGACCCTCTCAGGATTAATACAGTAAAATAAATAACAATTGTGTTAAACCGCTGTAATGCTAACCGTCTTAGTTTAGTGTAAATTCACGAGTTGTCTGTGCATGTAGTTTCTTTATTATGAAGCAGTTCAAGCTGCATTTTTAGTGTGAAATGTGCTGTGCTAATTATAGTTTATAGTTTATTATAATATATATAGCACTCGATACCACATGCAGCCGGTGGACTACATCATTCATTTCACACAAGTGAAATTCACTATACATATAAGAGTAGTGCACCCATGAAAGTCCGCCTTGGGTGAGTACAGCAATTTTTTGGAACAGCAAAGTAAATGTTACACACACATGTTTTACCTTTCTTACCAACATTTCCTCACCAAATTTGAAAAAGGGAAACTCAAGCACGCCAAAAAAATGTGGTTACACAACTGAGGTTCATTTTTTGAATCCCTTGTGATTCTGTGACATGCGAGACAGTATGAAAGCTTACGTTCATCCTTTTTTCCACTAATGTCTGGATATGGAATTTACTATATTGGCAACATGACAACTAGCGGGGGCACACACTTTGTTTGCTCGCTTTGATAAGTGCACGGGGGGATACTGTATATCCAAAAGGCATCTGTAAATATGAGGGCCACTGTTATTCTCTTTGAGAGCTGCATTTTTGCCTGTTTCTAAATTCTGAAAAATGAACCTCCCCTCCACTGAGAGGTTCACCAATTATCTGACGAAGATATTGAGGCATAAAAAAGTCACATTGCCAGAATAAGTGAGATGAGTGAGATACAGAAACTATTCAGGCTGAGGGACTGAAGGTTTTCAGTTAGAGGGCTTCGTTTAAAGATACATTTGGGAACTACAGTATAATGGTTTATATAATCCGAATTATAATCTGATTGTTATTGATAATGTATAAGTTCCTGCTTGATATCATCTTTGCGGCTTATTAAAGGTGTAGGAAGTGATTTTATTCTAGCACACGTGAGTGTATTTCAGTGAACATCTGCTCATAGTCTGTTCTTTGTATTTTTTGGGGGAAAAATTGTGATGTGAACACAGAGCTCTGGCTCTGTGAATGGGAAACTGACAAAGCGGCTCAGACTCTACCACATAAGACGATTCCAGCCAATCAGCAGCGGCGGGCATTCAAGCTACTGTATGCTGGGGTTAACAAAACTAAACAGCCTTTACGTGTCAGTGCTGGACATAATAAAGGACACATTCATATTGAAAATGTATATGAATGTTGCCATTACACATCACTTCCTCTCGTGTTTTGGAAAGCAAGGCTCCCTCAGTAGTGCAGGCTTCTCAGATGTCATTAATCAGACTGACTGAGTGGACGGCGTATCGTATGTTTCATGAATGTGTGTGAGAATGCGCGCACAGTTGTGAGAGAGACTTTGGTTGTCTCAGATGTTCTTCACAGTTCATCAGTGTTGACATCTGGACAAGCAGCTGTGCTCATCTGGACTCACACACACACAACCACACACACACACACATCTTTGCTTTCACCAGAGTCTCCTCCGCTGTGTTACTTTACACTCCTTCTCTACGTCTACCTCGTTTGCCCTCATCTGTTTGCAATCAGACTGCATTTCTACGAATCTGTTTACATTTGGGTGTCAGTGCACCTGTTGTTTTGCTCCGACTTGACCTCAGACTCACTCAAATATCTGACGTTAAATTGTACGTAGGTGTCTGAGTGTGTGTGTGTGTGTGATTACTAGACAGGAAATGTGAGCCATGTGCAATTAGAGCATTCCTGTATTTTAAGTTCGTCAAGGGGAAAAGCAGTTTTTCCTCCGAACTGTACAAAATACAGATTGTGTGTGTTCTGTGTGTGTGTGGCCGACATGTGGGGACGTAGCTTGTTTGGAGGCTTGTAGCTCCTGATGTGGTCGCTCCTTTAATCTCCTCTTTGGTTAACACAAGCTACTTAGTTTACTGGCTGTTAGCGTTCACATTGTTAAAGCATGTTCCCATAGAAGATCAAACAATGAATATATTCATGTTGGCTGCCATGTTTTGAAACGAAAATCTAAATTCTGACAACCAGGCCATGTGAACATTATTTCCTGATTACATTAACTGGACCAAGGTTGTAATCGGATTAAGAAATAATCAGATTAAGACACCTGGAGTATTCTGATTTTAGTCGCTTCTTTTATCCTGAGTGCAAACAGCTTTCATTGTCTGTGAGGGCTAAATTATGTTAACTGTGTTCGACACTACCAAAATACATCCAGATTAACTAACTTGGATGGCATAAAACACCTGCCCTCCCCCTCATGTTCCAGGCTAATTACTCACTGCCTCAATACAACAGTCGCACAAGCAGCGGCTGGCTCAGCTCAGAACAAACCGCACAGAGGGGCTGGCATCAATTTAATGATTTCGGATACAAAAACCTGGGTGTTTTCTTCTTGTCTTTTTGCTTTGAAGATACCAAGCAAACCTGACCTAATTTTAACTGATGAAAATGATCCAACTACACAGGTTAAGCTGATGTTGTCCTTTCTGTGTTTCCTTAGGGCAGATCTACTTCAAATGTTTGTACAGTAGTCATTACTACATAAAGCTGTTTATGTCTCATCCTCTTCCTCTGTATGTAAGTGCCTGTTTGTTGTCTTTCCAGGGTTGTTCCCGGCTGTGTTGAACCTGGCGTCCATGGCAGATATAAGCGCCAATGCCACCTGCGGTTCATCAGGTCCAGAGATGTTCTGTAAGCTGGTAGAACACGTACCAGGCCAACCGGTCAGAAACGCACAGTGTCGAACCTGCAACCAAAGGAGTGCGAAACCATTGGGTAAGCTGTGGCTCAGGAGGTAGAGAGGGTCGTCCAGTAATCTGAGGGGTTCTGAGCAGGACCCTGAACCCTGACTGCTCCTGGTGCCTCCACCTTGTATGAATTCAACAGTGTATGAACGTGCATGTGTAAATATAGAATGGGTGAATGTGTTGTAAAGCCCTTTGAATGATCCGTCGACTAGAAAAGCATCATAAGTACACACACAATAAGTACACACACACACTCAATTACAGTTGTAGTGATTAATTATCATGCCCGATTGGCCAGATGTTAACTATCTTTATGCCTGAAACAATAATTATTATAATTCAATATTAATGAACCGAGGATTCAGTCGTAACATGACGTTGAGATTGAAACCTCACAGTCAACGACTTCAGTCCATCAATGATTGTTTTCCACTCGGTCAGAGGTAAAGGAATCAGTCTTAAACTAATAATTAGTAGTCAGCGAGTCAATGAACTACTTAGCCAGCCAGTCTGTCAGCTGAATTATTCAATGTGCTTCTCCTACTTGCTCAGCTGACGATGCAGAAGTAGGGAAAGTAACAACAGTAATAATGATTCTGTTATAGTTTGTTGTTATAAAACTAACACTTTTACTTTCTGTATGAGTTTATGAAAGGGTCCATCAGAGATAAGAAGAATGAAGCATGTGGTCCGAAGATGCACCCCATGCCTTTTTTTTCGTCAGTGCTAATAGACAAATGACAAACAGAGGCGACAACAATGATGAATTCTCTCGACCAATGACGAATAAACAGAATGTGCTGTGCTGAGCAACGCTGCAACCTCTCACCTCAACCTCACTTATAATATCTTTCTCTTGAAAGGAAATAACAGTGAGAGAGGAGAAGGTAAAAAGAAATGTATAAGGAATGTACTATAGCTCCTTCATCTTTCAAGTAATGGTTGTCTTGGTTTTTAAACAGAAATGTCACACGTAGATAGTCTGTTGATTGACAGCTGAAACATCTTCTCTTAAGTACACTCTCATATCATGAACAAGCAAAACAAACACGCACATACGGCACGCAGGAAATACTCTGAATATTGACCTTGGCTGCTTGTTTATTATCAGGAATGAAAAATGAAATGAGATGGAAAAGAATGGTACTATTCTAAGTTTTATACAAGAGCGAAAAACATGTTTTTATATACGCACACACACAATCTCAGGTTGAGATGCCGGGGGTTAAAGGAAGTAGAGAGATAAAACGTTGCCCCTTTAACTCCACGTAAAGGCTGTAAGAATGTAAATGGAACCAAACCACTGTTGTTCTTCTCCCTGCGTGCAGAGCGTCATCCTATCGACTACGCCATTGATGGCACCAACCGGTGGTGGCAGAGCCCGTCCATCAAGAATGGGATGGCGTACCACTATGTGACTATAACGCTGGACTTGAAACAGGTAGAACACACACACACACACACACACACACACACACACACACACACACACACACACACACACACACACACACACACACACACACACACACACTGCAGACACACACACACACACACACACACAGAGGCTGCAGACACACACACACACACA
>CAAKHC010007091.1:21429-32123 GCA_901007825.1 Macroramphosus scolopax
ATGGAGACTATGTGTTTGAAATGACACACACACACACACACACACACACACACACACACATCTCCTTCGTTACTTCCAAGTGTGCAGCTCGTACCCATCAAGTGTTCCCCCTTGACAAACGAATACCCAGACACACACACACATGCACACACAGACACACACACACACACACACCCTGTTGGCCAAAGACTCTTTCCCAGAAGATGACTGAGATTTTATTAGGTACACCTCAATAAAAATAATTACAATAATGCAACAGCTCTGCAATAATTTCCTCCTTCATGAAGATTATAATGATTTAATATAATGACAATATATTTTAATGGTCATTTAGGAGGCTGCAATGTGTGTTGCCGTTGAACTGCACTGGGAGTTCCTGGCATTTTGTCCGTCACATTTATACTGGCTTGAGAGATATTAGGAACACCTCTCAGTGTGACCTCGGAAAGATCAACAGCACAACAAGCCTGCCGAAGTGTTTACTGATTAAAGTAATTTGATATCTCTTAAATGTTATTGCAGGCTAGATGGAAAGGCAAAAAGGCAGAACAACAGTGTGAAGCGATGTGTATGAGATGTTCTCTTGCCATGAATCCTTGCCATTCTGATCAGGCTACATACACCAAAAAAATACATCTTTAATCCCGGGTATTACGGGTTAAATTACGGGTTAATTCATCTTTTGAACTTAGAATGATTATCGAAGTGAAATTGCATTCTTGGAGGACAACAAATAACAACATTGTTGCTACAATTTAAAGTCAGCACCTCGGTGCGTTTGTTGTTGCCAGTATCCTTCAAATTAACTGCACTGTAAACATTGTGTTCCTTTGACAAAGACATTTTTGTTATTCTTCCTCTCAGCCTCGACCGATCTGTTTACATGTGTTTTCTCTTCAGCTTTATCATAGAAGCTTTTCACTCCTGCCACTATCTGTCGCTGTTAATGGACCCAGAGAACCTCCACTGTTTGTCTTTGTATCGCGTCTTAATTCTGTTGTTAGACGTCAGTATTTATCCGTCTCACCATCTATAGATCCACACGTCTTTAATCAATGGTCGTCCCAGTGCGGATGACCCATCCCCGACCCTGCTGAACTTCACCTCCGCCCGCTACATTCGATTGGTGTTTCAGCGAATCAGAACGCTGAACGCCGACCTCATGACCCTGACACTTCACGACTCCAGAGATATTGATCCCATTGTGACAAGACGGGTGAGGCAGAAGACACATGCACACCTTCTCTTTCCTTTTCTTTTCTTTTCTTTTCTTTTCTTTTCTTTTCTTTTCTTTTCTTTTCTTTTCTTTTCTTTTCTTTTCTTTTCTTCCTAACTATGAAATACAATTATATATATATATATATATACACAGTATATATTATGGCCTTGCTCAATAGTCTTTTGTGATTGGCTGGCAGGACTGCATCACAACTATGAATAGCACACGTTGTTCCCCTGAAGGTTATTTTTTTTTTATTCTGTATACTTTCATTAATCCCTCAAGGGAAATTCTTCTCTGCATTTAACCCGTCTGGAGGTGAACATGCAAACACACACATGAATTTAATTCACATATAGATAACCAAACAAACTACAATTTCAATAGGGAAAGTTCAGATCTCCGCCAAGGCCAAGAGTGCATTTGTAAATAAACTTTTTATTAGGATCCACACATCCACACACCTTAATAGATATTATCTCTGGAGACGTAACCAGCAGTTTTTGCATAATCATATGGCTTTGTGGACATCTTTGTTTGGTCCTTTTTCAAGCATAATATCCACTTAGATGAATCAGTTAGCTCTTATCCTACTTGTGTTGTTAATGTGTTAATATACTAACTAATACTGCAGCATTTATTATAACATATTTACCTTTCTTGCTCTCTCGCTCTCCTCAGTACTACTATTCCATTAAGGACATTTCAGTTGGAGGGATGTGTATCTGCTACGGTCACGCCAAGGCCTGTCCACTCAACACTGCTACCAAGGTAAAAAGCTTAAGCCCGGCTCTCTCTCTCCCTTTCAGTCCAGGTAACAATGCCTCCCTGGTAATGGAGCTTCTCCATACCGTTGAACTGGAATGTACCCTCAAGCTTTTTCATGTGTCACTTCCTATCTAACTTTGTGTGTGAGCGTGTGTGTTTGCAGGGGCCACAGGTGACACCGTGAAGTGTTGTCTCTCATGTCACTTCAAACAGTTGAGTGTTTGATACCAGACACCTCTTTCTCTCATATGGCCTTGTGTCCTTTACGCGCCCTGAGGCTGAGCCACTGAGTCGTACTCAGATGTGACACTTGTGCCCCGGCTCTTAGTGATGATGTAATTGACAATAAGTGATGTTACTGGTATGTGGAAAGCTCACCTCAATAGCATATAATAAGGATATTCTAGTCTCAGTTGACACAACATAAAGGATTGAGGTCCTACATATGGCTTATTTGATACCATTCACGTTCATCATATACTATTGCAAATACTTTTATAGGTATAAGTATTAAGTGTGTTTGGTTTCCTTACAACTTCCTCCTTTGTTCTATTAAAATACCCAGAAGCATTCCTACATTAGGACAATATATAAGTCATTTGTAGTTCATGTATCTCCAGGCTTCTGCTGCAGAAGGACTTTAAGCCTCTTCACAGTGTTTCAAGTTCATCCATCCGTGCAGTGTAGTCCTGGCAGATGTTCAGAAAGCAGAAGAGGTGAAGACCTGCGAGATGATTTGTTGATGATCGTCTGCAGTTCATTTGTTAGGTTGCGTGCTCAGCAGAAAAAAGCCAGAGTTGTTGCGCTGTGCAGTCTCAGATAAAAGGGGCAAATTCGCTTGTGCCAAAATATTCAAACTTGGCTCTCACTGGGCTATTGTACCCCTCTCAGTTAAATCTGGCAACAAATTCACATCAACCAATTTACAGAAAATCCTAAATTGAATTGCTAAACCTCGGAGTTGGCACATGTCCTGCGATATTCTATTCAGACTGTGTTTAGTTATGAATTTATTTCTCTCCTGGGGAAAGTAGTGGTGAACCCATTTGTTGCTGATTGATTTCCTGGAAAGGGAACCGAGTTCTTTCATTGCAGTCTCCAGTGAATACATTGTGTTTTGATAGGGCTTCAGTACATTACACACACTGGTCTTTACCTGCTTGTTGCCATCCATTTGACTGTTGTGATGCCAAATGATTTGACTCTTCAAGTCCCACTTGACCCTCTAAAGTAACGATGTTTTAGTTTATGACAGTGAAGCTGTAATGAAGTAACATCAAAGTAACGGCAGGTAAACACCTCTGGTAGTTAAAGTTCTCAACCTGATGCAGTGATGTAAATGTGTACCTGAGGGTGGTTGGTACAGTTGGCATGGTTACAGTTCACGCTTTGGTATTCAAGATGTAATTATTTATGTTTTGCGTTACTCTGAATTGGATGGATAGTTTTATTTCATCCAGTATTCCAGGAAACAAGCAGCAGAAAGACGCAGCATTCAAAGCATTTTAAAGTTATTTTCACATCATCAGGCACTTCATAGATGAAAAGTGACTGGACTGAAATTCAAAGTTAATTGTCACTGAAATTAGCTTCCAGGCAGCAATGAAAGGTATTTCTCCGAGCATGCTTTTCAGGTCTGTTTAATTGACATATCTGTGACACATTCATTGTTTTTGAATCTGTGTGTGCGTGCAGAAGTTTAGCTGTGAATGTGAACACAACACATGCGGAGAGAGCTGCGATCGTTGTTGCCCTGGTTACCACCAGCAGCCCTGGATGGCAGGAACCTTCCTCACTCGACATGTTTGTGAGAGTAAGAGGAACGCAACACAACAGAAAATGACAGGCCTACATTGCACAGCAACCCAACAGTAGCAACCACACATCCTGTTTACTAATAAATCATTGGTCACTTAACAAACTTTAAATTAACTTGGAATGTTCCTGTAGAGTTCTAATGATGCTGTTGCTTGGTTTGGATTTAAAGCACAGCCTGTGTTTGTTTTGATGTAGCATTAAGCTGCTACGCACTCCATTTCAATAGGTAGGTCTCTTGTAATATTGCTATACAGCACACAAACAACTTTTATTGGCCCTAAAGAATTTAACTGTCGCTATCAAGAGTGAACATTTTTAAAGACATCAACAGTCCCCATTGTATTCTCCTTCAGCTGTGGAGCACTAAGGAAATTAAGTTATTCCGGGATCAGACTACACAATATTTTCGTCTGTCACAAGGATCACCATGACAGGAGGAGGCTGCCACGGTGGCCCAAATTCTTCCTGTGTCAAGTTCAAATTTTATTAGGGAAAAAAACTGTCAATCATAATCACTGTTATTAGGTGCTATTGGAGATTGATAAGCTAGTGAAGTATACTTGCAGAGTGACGCAGTAAAACCAAAAGGCGTGCATGTGTGCATGTAGTCGTAACACTGTATTTGCAGTTGATGCACGTGAGCCTTAGATTACCCACACATGGTCAAAATATGACTGAATTTGTGTTGTCTGATCCCAGCTTTTGAGGCTTCCATCTATTTTCGTTAAACCAGGGTCACAACATATCTTAATTTTATTTCAAACATGATAGACCTTCTAACAGACTCTACAGTCTTAGAGGCCGGATTAATGCTTCCGCTACCTTGACAACAAGGCTACGTGATCATCATGATAGAAATGCTAACTGATGACAATATTAAAGGAAGTAACCATGAGAGTCAACCCACTCTGTGCAAGTGCAGAACATTATGTATTGATTAACAATCACTGGCAAAAGTGATCTTAACCCTGGGAAGGAAAAACCCTTATATGAGTTGCAGGAGCTTAGGGGAAGGTCGGTGTCCAGGAGGTACGGAAGCCAAGTCGTTATAAGACAGCTTCACAGTCTAGTCAGTGCCAGCTCTGAGATCAGATCTGGAGAAGGGCCCTGAAATGTTCCCTGAAATGTTCCGGAGATGAAATGTCTCCCCTCCGCTGTTATTCCACTGGGCAGAACTGCGAACACTATACACAGACGAAGACTCCTAATTGAATATGCTTGAACAGTGAGTGGATCTTCCAAGCCAGCACTACTTCTGTAATAGTTTCCATTCAAGTACAAGCCAACCAGTACTGGAGGCAGTGTGAGAACAGTGGGAGGAGGTCAAAACCTTGGACAACAATTACTGAACATACCCTACATTTGCATACAAGGCGTTTTACATAGCTCAGTTTTTCTTAAGATTCAACATATAAGAGCTTTAATATGATTTGATTTACCGTATATGACACATTGTCCATGTTTTGTCTTCCCCTAAAACTAAATGAAGATGCTTTCCTCTACTTTAATTTGAAATGGTAAGCTCAGTGAGTAGTAAAGCAGGGCTGATGTCTACTTCACCAGATGGGAAGGACAAGCTGGAATAGAGAGAACACACTTTAGTCTCTCTTGAACTCAGGTCATAACACAACGCTTCAACTGTAGACAGAAGGACTGGAATTAGGATGGAGCTAATAATGGACAGGTATCAGATACTAACTCTTGCATGTCCATCCCTCGTTGATTCCAGAGTGTAACTGCCATGGGAAGGCGGAGGAATGCTACTTTAATCAGACAGTGGCAGACCTATCACTCAGCCTGGACATCCACGGTCAATACAAAGGGGGTGGAGTCTGTACTGCGTGCCGTGACAACACAGGTGGAGTCAACTGTCAGAGCTGTGTTGCTGGACACTACAGACCTAATGGAGTACGTTCCCTTTAATTCAAATTCAAAGTCTCTGTGTCGTCATTAGAATTTGATATGATTAAGCAAACTTTAATTCCTTACTTTCCCAACCTGTGAAGGTGAGCGCTGAGGAGGAGAACCCCTGCATCCCCTGCTCATGTGACTCACATGGTTCGATCGGCCAATCGTGCATCGGGGATTCAAGCCAGGCGACGTCCAGTATGCAAATAATATCTTTGTCTTTCATGTCTTCAAACAAAAAAAATCATATGATTTAAAACTGACTTAAACGAAACACAACTATTTCTATGATATTTTTTACTCCAGTGTGTGTTTGTGTGCTCGTAGCTGCAGCAAATCAAAGAGACAAACACTCTTTCCCTCACACTGTTTTTGTAAATGTGTGTGTTTTCTCCCTGACAGCCAGGCCAGCAGGGTCATGCCAGTGTAAGGAGGGTTTTGGGGGTCTGCGATGTGACAGGTGAGACTCGCACATGGACCCACACACACACACGCGCACACACACACAGAAAGAGACAGAGACAAATTGTGACGGGTGAGCTGAACCTTTCAGCTGTTGTCTGTTCCAATTAGTTTTTGAAAATGGATAGATCCTTTCCATTAAGGTTTTGAACGTTTCACACTCAGCACTGTACCAACACTGAACTAAATAATTGGGGACTGTATGTGTGAAGTGAATCAACATCCTGTGATTCAATCTAATATCAAAGGACAATGATAAAAGCTTTCTTCTGCTAATCCCTTCTTGCATTATCATTGTGTTTTTCTTCCATAACTCCTTGCATTGCCCTGTATTCCACTGCAACGACTCAATTATTGAAGCTTTATCCGACATAATCTTGAAACTCAAACAACTTTTACTCTAAACTTTTTCACCTGGCCACAAATCAGGCCGACAAAATAAGCAAGATCACTTGCTTATTCTTATTTTTTTAGCTAATTAGGGGCATTATTTCCTTTGAGACAGTTATTGTATATACATGCATGTCATCTGTGGTGCAAGGTCAGCTGTTTGTAGCAAAATAGAGACAGTTTTACTAGAATTAATGCAGTCAGTTGTCAGGAGAATTGACCCTCTGACCTTTTGGTTATGGGATTGCCTCTCTAATACTCATCACTTTCATCTTTTATTTTTATTAAACTCATTTGTCTCTAGGTGTGCTGTCGGTTATATTGGCTACCCGTCCTGTCAGCGCTGTAACTGCAGCATGGAAGGAAGTACCAACACTGACCCGTGTATAACTCCCTGCGTGTGCAAGGTCCACACACACACACACACACGCACGCACACACACACACACACACACACACACACACACACACACACACACACACACTTAAATACACAATTAATGACAAGCACTCCACGCTATCCGTTCTAGCCGTGTCATCGTTATCTTCACCACATTAACAGAGTAATATCCTGCCTTGTGCTCACAAGGCATGTTATTGCTGTATGGCTTTCAGCCTCTCATACTGTCTGTCTCGCTGCCTCTCTTTCATTCCTCTACAGGAGAATGTCGAAGGAGAAAATTGCGATCGCTGTAAACTTGGTTTCTACAATCTCCACCATGATAATCAACGAGGCTGTGAAAAGTGTTCTTGCATGGGCGTCGCCAGTCAGTGCTCGGCTTCCACGATGGTTTATCACAACGTAAGAAACCGCAAACAAACCAGAATCAAGAATTCTGTCTCCCTGTTTACATCCATGTGTAGCATATAGCTTATCCACGAAGGTCTCACAAAGTGTGACTTTATTTCTACTCCGTTCTCCACCCTGTTCCAGACGAGGGTGACTGTAACCCACTCGAGAACTGTTGAGTCAAATGAGCTCCACAGACATGTCAGTTAGAATTACATCTCTATTTCTGTACGGCCCTTTCTACGATGCGGTCAGTCACTGATGATCACTTCTGTTGCAGCCATCCACTATATCGTTCTCACTCGATGTTACACAAATTTCAATAATATTATGAGTCATTTCAAACTCCTCACAGCGGGAAATAGAGCAGAGGGTACGAACATACTGGAATAATCCTTTTACTACATCAATGTAAATCTCAGACGTGAAGTTGAATCATGTTGACTGTGTGACAAATTGACAAAAAGCAATAATGAGGAACTGCAGAGTGCAAAAGAGGAAAAACACCATCCTACAAGAGAAAGAACATCTTTACACTTCTCAATATAAGATGTCCTGAGTGGAAGATGGTTGTTAGTGGTTGACAATATTCAGCCTGCTTATTGTCTTTATACACATTTTGGATTAATGTCAGAGAATCACTTCACTTATTATTTAAAGATTTTTATCAGAAAGGAATATATGCAAATTAACATTATCTGGATATTGATAAATAACATGGATTTTTAGTGAGCAGCTTATGGGAAGACAAAGACAACATCTCACACACACAAGATTGTGGAAATGGATGGAGCTTGTTGAAGGTGAGAGCAAAGTAGAAGACAGAATATGAGGAAAGCTGTGAGAGGAGAAAGGAGGGAGAACAAGACAAGAGGCAACACGGAGAAGAGAGGTGAAAAGAGGAAAACAGTTGTTGACTGACAGGCGGGGTGGGAGAGGAGGGGAGAGGAGACGTTGACAGGGTGACAGCTTTGATTTAGACACTGATAGTGAGTGTGTGTGTGTGAGTGTGTGTGTGTGTGTGTGTGTGTGTTCGTGTGCGTGTGTGTGTGTGTTCAAAAGGGGAAGCCAAGGTCAGGTTAATTGCAACGACAGATGTGTGTCTGGCTGTCTCTCTGACACACACACACACACATAGACACACACACACACACACACACACACACACACAACCCTTCAGGAATAGGGAAACAAATATCTCTTTCGAAGTGTCGGCTGCGAGCCTCGGCTGACATGTGACAGATGTACACAGCCTTTAAACATATTTACAATTTTATTTTATGTTGTTTTAATTTAATTTCGAACAGGCAAGGTCTCATGAAATTCCTAAAATGTAATATTTTAAAAATAAAATGGCTTCACTGGTCATTTACATACACTAGTAATGAATTTATTTTTCTTAATATCACTGCCAGTCTGCCCTATCTTAGGCAGACCATTGGAAGATACAGACGAATCCAGTGCTTACGACATTAAAGTTTACGTTAAGAAGAACCGTAGTTTCTGCCAGAGACACTTCATGACAAGAAGATAATCTGTACACAATTATTCACTTTGGCAGAATAGGCTTAGCCCCTGAGGGTGATGCTCAGTATGTAAACTAAGACGCTAGGATTTGAAGCGCTATAAACCTTCAAGGGCTGTATGGGAATGAGCCCGTTCATGATTGTGGTGTTGAGTGCACAAACAAAGAGATGCCGTCGCCAAGTTTGCTTGTAGAATAGGAAGAGCTTTCACCGTTGGAGGATACATCTATTAGAAAGGCCGGGACATTGTTGTGTAACGTGTAGCATCAAAACAAAGACAGTAATTTGACATTATGAGTTAAATCTTGTCATAGTTAATTTATGTTTCAGGATGGTTATTGTTAAGCTTTGATTGATACCAATTGATTCTGCTTATCAGTCCACATGATGTTATCAAACAGTTTTTCGCGTTCTTTTTGAATCTTGTTCATCAGGAGACGGCGCTGACAGGCTGGCACCTGATTGGCGATACAGGAGGAAGGGTGTGGCCTATTCACAGGGACCTGCCTCTGTATCTGAGCGCCCGGCACTCAGATGTGGTGGACAATCTTGGCCCCGCCTACTACTGGAACGCTCCCGGGCTGTACATGGGTAACAAGGTGAGACACACACCAACACATACTGCATGTTAGGACTTCAATTAAATTCAAGTTAGCTTGATTTATATAGCTCAGTATCACTCGTCTTTTACCTTGAGAGCAATCTCCAAATCACCGAAAGATTTTGCAAAAAAAAGAAAATTGAGTAAACAGTTTGTCCTCCAACTGCATCATTGAAGATACTTTAGCGACAAGGTTTTTTTCCTTTATGATCCACTATCAGGGTTAAACGATAGAAACTCTTCTAATGTTACGATCTGATCACTGTAATAACATTAAATCTAATGTTTGATCCCACCGTCTAAATACTTTCACACTACCTGTAACAGACTATTTGCATCATAACATTAACAGTTACTGATAGAATTGAGAGGCACATTGGTGAAACCTGATGAAGGGCCAGGCTACATCATTAGGACAGAATTGCATTTACTGTATTAACAGATTGGTTTTGTGATCTAAAAATAAACCCTTTGGATGTAAGTCTGGTGAAAACATATCCTGCTGGGATGTTCACCTCCCTCCCAGCATCGCTTCCCTGGATCTGTTTCTGCTAATGTCGACTGTTTGAATTTGCGCTGTGGTTTTCTGTAGCCATGATTAGACTTTATCACTCCAGCTGGCAAATAGCTTCAGTCCATGTTTCTGAAGTCGGGTTCCCTGCTACAACAACAACAGACTGACTGTGATGTTTGTCTGGGTGTTATGGCTTAGAGGAATATACCACTGCATTTCATTACTTTATACCCTGCGGGCCTGGCTTGTCATTTCATTTATTTGTCTGAACTTCTTCCCCTCCATCCCTCTAACCATCCCTCCATCTCTGTTTCTTTCGTTGGTCTGCTCATCTAACTCTCACTCTGTCTCTCCAGGACTCCCATTTTCTTCTCCCTGTTTCTAAATCAAATCCCCCTACCTCCCCAAAGCTGCTTTCCCTCTCTCTTTCTATATTTCTCTTGCTCTCTTTTGTCTCTCAGGGTAAACAGTGTTTCGCCTGTTGAACTCGATAATCAACTGTTCTTCTCTCGCAGACACACAAACACCGACTCACACACGTTTGCCTTTAGGTAGTTGTGAGGACTTTCATTGACATAATGCATGCTCTATAATGTCGCTTCAACTAACTTTAAGGGTGGATTCAGTCAAGTTGGAGAAAGATTGTTGATATTTGATGAAGGTTGCTTGCTAGCTCCGGCATCGGGTTAATATCAGGA
>CAAKHC010007093.1:4057-14545 GCA_901007825.1 Macroramphosus scolopax
GGAAACAGGAAACACTCAGAGGACCAACAGTCTCCTGCTCCTGTAGACGTAAACAGAAACATCCACTGAGGACCGACCGACCGACCGACCGACCGACCGACCGACCGACCGACCGACCGACCGACCGACCGACCGACCGCAGCTGCTGCTGCACAACCTGTGAGCTGCTTTTCTAATATTGTCAAAGTGCAACTGTGAAACCAAACGTCTTCCGAATGAGGTCTGGACAGGTGCTGCGGTCCGCAGGAGGTCCACACACACACACACACACACACACACACACACACACACACACACACACACACACACACACACACGCACACACACACACACACGGACACACACACACACACACACACAGGGGGAACATGGTTTTGGTTATCATCCCAATAAAGGAGGCGTGTCCCCAGGACCTGAGACCTGGTACACACACACACACACACACACACACACACACACACACACACACACACACACACACACACACACACACACACACACACACACACACACACACACTCTCTCAGCTCTCCCTAACCCCCTCCATCCTCATTAACACACTGCAGGTGAACACTGACTCCACATCCATCTGCCTGCGCGTCTCTCTGCGCCGGCCGCGTCCCCGCTCCGCGCTGCGCTCCGCTCCGCTGCGCTCCGCTCCTCCGCTCCTCCGCTCCGCTCCTCCGCTCCTCCGCTCCGCGCTGCCTTTTCAGGGAGGAGCGCACCGTGTCCGGCTCAGTCTGCTCCGGACCTTCTGACGCACCGGAACCCGGAGTTATCCGACAACATCCACATCATCGACCTGCCAACAAACTCTTCGTGGATTATTGTCATTCTGGGACTTCAACGACGAAGTGACGTCAGCCGCCAGGACGCGTTTCTTTCTCCTTGTAAAGTGGACGGAGCTCGGAGATGTTGACCCGCCGAGTGTCGCCGCTCTCCGGAGGCTCCCGGTGGAACCGGATGGCCACGTTGCTGCACCTCGGTGCGCTGCTGACGGTTTGGGGACCGGTGAGTCCTTCAGATTAACATCCAATGTGTCTGCAACAAGTGTTTCTTTGATTGTGCACGAGTAACTTGGACTTCAATAATGGAGGAAGAACAACTTTAGTTATTTTGTATTTTCACCGTCGATGGAAACAAGTTCTCTGAATGTCGTATGGAGCAGAACCCCCCCCCCCAAAAAAATAAATAAATAAAAAAAAAATAAATAAATAAATAAATAAATAAATAAATAAAAATAAAATAAAAATCTTGAAAAAAAAAACCCCACCTGTATTTATACAGCAGGACAAACGATGGATGTTTGTATCTTATGTAACCTTGTTTATGTTATCATATATAAAATAACTTGTATAGTTTAATAAGAAAATCTCTGGGCGTCAACATACTGAGAGGTGTTTCTAATAATTTGGCCGTTCCATTGAAGAGAAGGGCAGAATATGATGATGTCATTCTTTCTGGTACAACACCTCAATAACAAACAGAACTCCTGTGACCTGTATCTGAACTTTGGGTTTGATGCCACGATGGAGGTTTGATGGGATGACGACGCAGCCTCGGTCCTGATGCTGAGATCCGTCTATTATCCGTTATTAGCAGCTTCCTCCAGAGACTTTGTTCCGCGGCTGATTGGTATCAGGCCCGAAGATGTTGGTTTCATCCTCCTCGCCGTGTCATTACCGATCACCGTGACGACATTAGGATTGATGTCAGTCTGCAGCATCACTGTAACGTCTCCTAAAGCGGTCCAGGCCACAGAGATTCACCGTCAACACATTCAGTCTCAATTAGCCAGTTTTATTCCTCCAACATCTCAGATTCTCCTCCGAAGGCTTCGCTCTCAAACCCTCAGACGTCTGCATCCTAACAGGGTCTAATGTAGATGAGTTCATCTTGTCATAAGTGGTTCGCTCTTCTGATTCTGCTTCTGAGCCTTTCAGCACGAATGACCTTCTGTCGTCCTGCCCGAGGCTCCTCGTGATTCGGCCTCAAAAACAAGTCAAAAACCCTTCAAATCAACGCTAAAGGCCGCAGGTATCTGAAGTACGGCGGCCAAGCGGCTGAAATTTGAATATATTCTCCCTTCGATTGCCAGTCGGGTTGTCCTGGACGACAAGAGGCAACTGTGGAAGAAATGTGGTCAGATTTAATCACACAGGTGATCAAGATGTCCTGGAAACAGTCGGCGTCTTTAACTGACCTGCTGCTGGAAGCCAGAACAGAAACAAACTCAGATTGAGACATGAAAAACCTCCAAATACTCTGACGAGCTGCAGAGCTTCACCGAACATGGCGGACGGGAGGAGCAGATGCGTCTCATGTCTTCATTTTGTTTCTCAGGAAATATCACACGGACCTTTATGAAAAAAATCACAGATATTTCTTATAATTCTGGAAATATTTCGAGACACGTGTGAAGGTTTCATCTGCAGATTTGGATTTTTTTTAACATTGAAAGAGGCCTTTTTTTTTTTTACAGTTTTATACATTTATCAGGAAACACACGGTCGTTTATGAAATAAATAATGTATATTTAAAGTGTCAACACCTATTAATGTTTATTCATGAATTATTATATGATCTTTTATTAATTCATTTCTTGATTGCACCCAATATTTGATTTAATGATCTTTCATCTGTAAAACCGGCGAAGCAGCTTGACTCTCGGACACGAGGAGGTCGGAGTGTTCGGACGGGTCGACCGAACCTCAGACTAATGTTTGTTTTGCAGCTGCTCTGCACAGCTCATATTGCCACTAACGTATTTACCCTGGAGTTAGTTGAGAAGTCTCATTCAGACGCCAACAGCTCCCTCTTACATCGGCGTCAGGATTCGACGAGAGCGAATCGGCGAGTTCAATATTCCTGCGTTTCACCAACAAAAGAAAACAAACACTTCCAGTAACAGCTCGCATCCTCTCTAATGACATCAGCGGCCTGCTGATTGCCCGTCCTGTGAACCACTGGGGAACTTTGAATGTAAATGTTGGCGGCTGGGGGAAAAGGTTGCCTGGAGGCGGTCGGCGCCCTGCGATAATGACCCGGTTAACACGGTGATTGAATTTAAATGACATCGCTTCCAGATAAACTGTCGCCATTTAAAAGGGCTGCGGTTACAATGATGAAAGTGCACACACACACATACACACACACACACACACACACACAGGCACACAGGAACACACACTTCTGCACATCGTCGTCCATGTTTTTATCTGATAACAACCCGTCACAGAGGCACGAGGCACCTTTGAGACGCAGCGGTCGTTCAGATTACTCTAATTTAAACCCTCTCACGTCACTCGGCTTTTGACGTGAGAGGAAGAAGAGGCTTTCACATTTGCAACAGAGAGTTCGGACTGTAAATGGTGGCCGGGACCGTAAACATATTTAATTTGATGGCGTGAAGGACTTAAGGGAGCGTCTGTCTTCATCTCATCCTGAGGTCTTCTTGCCTGCAGGGTCCGTTCATTGATCACGTCTGTTTCCCTGAGACTCAACACAAGGCAGCGCTCGTAACAAACAAACATGCACACGAACACAGAACACAAACAGGTGTCGGCTGAAAGGGAACCTGCAGGGCGTCCGCAGCCAGAGAGGATGAGGTCGAAGGTCAGGCTCGCCCGCAGAGTCTCCGTCTGTTCGCCGGGCAGGTGCTCCAAACGTGACGCGTCACACCTTTCAAACCAGAAACCCATCTGAGAAATCAATTACACACCTCTGAAGCCGCACGTGTGTCTCACGCGGTCCGGCGGCGGGTTTGAAGATGTCGGCTGCAGCGCCGAGCCGAGGACGACCATCCAGCTCTGCTCTTCAACCGTGGTTGTGCAGGATAATTTACAGGCCTACGAGGGTCTGCTGCTCTTCACGTTCTCCTGTGGCAGGGAAGGAAAGTGGAAGGCAGACAGTCGATGTCGGGACTCCCACATGCTCGTTGTCAAGGGGTGCTTATTACCGTGCAGAGCTTCATCAGCGGAGGTTGACCACAGTCATCCTCCATCTTTGCATGTAGAGACAGAAACAGATGAGGAGGATTTTAGAATGTTTTAGTTTGCATGCAGAATGAATGAATGAATGAATGAATGAATGAATGAACGTGTAACTGAACTGTGGTCTCTCCTGCTGCTCCTCCAGACGGAGGCCTTCCATCCAGACTGCGCCCTGGTGGTTCAGCACATGAAGGCTCAGGACGAATGCAACCAGATTCTCCTGCGGGAGGAGAACAACCACTCCGCCAGGACAGGTGCGTGCGTGTGTGTGTGTGTGTGTGTGTGTGTGTGTGTGTGTGTGTGTGTGTGTGTGTGTGTGTGTGTGTGTTAACATACACCCTCCTGTCGGGGTCGTGCATGCAGCTGCTTGGAGCTTCTGATAATGACCGGAGGTGTTTTACGTTGGAGTTGATGGACGGCCGGTTGTTCTGCAATGCTTCTTTGAGTGAGTGTGTACTAACACACAGGTCAGTATTACAGATGTACATGAGGTCACATCTCTTCAAACCCTCACCTGCATGTGCAGCTCATCGCAGGCGGACTGGAGGGTTCCTGTTGCTGATGAACGCACAGCGAGCACGTTCGCTTCCTGTTATCAAACGAGGCCCCTTAACTAAAACAATCAATCAATCTAATGAGGTGAGGAGACGTCGTTCACCCTGTACGGGACCTCTTTCATCTCTGTTACATGGTCCCTTCATATAGTTCATTCTGCAGGACGACCACGCTTCACTGTCCGTCTGATGGGCCGTTTGAAAGCACGTCGATGTTCTGATGTGTTCTACGACGGGGTCGTTCCAGGCGGGGAAGCTCCGCTCACTCTTCACCCTTCACTCAGCCGCTGTCGCTCACAGTTAATTGCGTCGTATTTCACTGTTTCCTGTGATCAACCGAAGCAAGAAGACGTAACAATAAACACTTAGGAGGACAAGTAGGAGCTGCTGGAAGCCCTGAGTGAGGTGGGCGGGTCCAGTGACACACAACCAACCAATCAGACTGGACTTCACATCAATCAAACTACATTATTAAAGTTGTCAGGAGAATAAAAACTTAACCTGCTGCAGCATTCGAATGCTTGTTTACTTCAACACATGGAAGAAGAAGCTGTTTCCTTTGACGCGGAGGTCAAACGGGAGTTTGAGGAGTCACCTCCAAATCCTTTCAGCCCAATTGATCACGATTAATCAAAGTTGGATTTGATGAGGAGGCTCAGATGTGCCGAAATGAGGGAGGAACAGATGGGATGGATGCAGAGAGGCTGCAAGGGGGCGATGCAGCTCATGAAACAGTGATTGGGAGATGATGAAGCTGATTGGCAACGTTACAGGACGCTGCATGAGGAGGTTCAGTGGAGGGCGAGCTGACCGAACGGACATCCGACATCCAAGGACTCTTCATTTGTTGCCTTCAGGAGTCCTCGACTCATGTGAAGGTGTGTTAGTGTTAATTACCCCCCAACACACACACACAAACACACACACACACACACACACTCAGAGGGCATCATGGGAAGTCCATGACAGAGAGGAAACGTAGAAATACTGACGCAGAATGTTATCAGTCATTTGTAAAGGTTAGTTTTAATTAGACCGACACTGAGCAACAGCCTGCCTGTGTGTGTGTGTGTGTGTGTGTGTGTGTGTGTGTGTGTGTGTGTGTGTGTGTGTGTGTGTGTGTTTGTGTGTGCGATGGCATTTGCACAAATCACCTCCGTGAAGTAAATTGTAGTGCTCAAATGATTTATCAATTCCAGTGGATCAATCACGATCATGTGTATTGATCTGCTTCCGGGAGATTAGCCCGCGCCCGAGGCTACGCGTTAGCTTCAGGCTAACGTCATGTTGCTCGGTCAGTACAAACAGAGTTGGTGTGGAGTCAAAGAAAGTGACACACTGAAGAATAATAAAGGAAAAAGGCTTCAGGCGTCGCAATCTGGGACGAGAACAGACTCCCAGTTTCCAGCCGAAGGACGACGCGGCGGATTAGATTAAATATACGGAGCGGGAATGTTCGTATCAAACAAAACGAAGAACATAGTTCATGTTTTCATGATGTGTCAGCTGAGGTACACAAGCTGTGTCTGCTCAGTGTCTTTGAATCTCCACGTCGTGTTCCTTCTTCCCCTCCGCTGTCTTATCACTCGTCTGTTTATCGAAGGGAGGATGACGACCTACCGGAGCTTCTCCCCTCACAGCAGCCGTGTACATGCCAAATACAGGACTTTAGTGGACCATGAAAACGCAGCGAGTCGATGTGTGATGAACAAAACACACCCGACGTCTGATCGATGTAATTCACCTTCATCCCGGCTGCTCCTGTGAAGTCACAAAGGTTCCCCCGTTATCTCCTCCTGATCTTTATTATAGGTCACACGAGTGTGGAAGCGCTGGTGGAACTGAAGCAGGAGCAGGTCCGACTCTGATGTAGGAATGTTTACAGTGATAGTACACAACAAATTGTCCTGTTATGTGCGACTAAAAGAGAGTTTGTTTCGGGGGCGTCGTCGTTAGCTGCGACATGCCTTTGGCTTAGTTCTGTGAGAATAACGGTGCTGCTGCGGAACATCACACGCGACGCCTGTCACTGATCCCGGCGCGATAACCGAGACCCCGGAGAGGAGATTTATTCAGAGCTTCAGGAAACACGACGTGCAGGTGTTGACAGGACAAAGAGAAGCGGCCATTAATGGCCGTGTTGAGCAGAGAGCGAGATCATTAGTCCATTCATGGGCTGCAGCCGCCCGTCAGAATGTCACCGGCCTTAATTAGCAGCTAATGAAGGAAACCTCTTTCACACATTGTGATTCAAATTAGAGCAACGTGGCCTTTAACGGCCTCCGCAAACACGGAGCGGCGTTCCATTAGCCGCGGAGCCGTTAAGATACCTACGATAATAATGTGACATTTCAATCAATGCAGCAGATGAAAATGTCATCTGAAGCCGAACGCGGCTGAACCGGCTGGGAAGGATCAACACGCCTGCAGATAAACACCAACGGGAGGACGATGTCATCGCGTGGCTTCTTCTGCAGACAAAAGATCTTTAATTCACGACGGTCCTTTGACTTGTGCGTCAGGACGCTCCGAGTCTCGTCAAACGCAGACACCTGCACAAGGCGCCCTGTGAATAACTCACGTGTGCATCAATATAAAACATGTTTGAACAGACGTTCAGTTCTGTGCTCGCTTGTCGTGCAGCCGCTAGATATCAGCCACCGGGGAACAAGCTGACCTCCACCATCATCTCTTAACATCTTTTCAAGGCTTTTAAAAACCAACATTTCTGCGCCGTTAAACTGTTTATTCGTGGTTCTTCTTGGCGCTAAGTGAAGTAAACTAAAGTTTATTTAATAACTGACTCTTAATGATCATCAAGGCAGAGCGCTGCAGAAGTACACACATCCGTTACTCAAGTAGAAGGGATGAAGTACTTAAAGTATCAAGTATAAAGACGTCCTTTGACTTCTCCTCTTGTTTCTTCTTCCACATCTAATTAGGGTTCAAATGATGTCGGGAAGGTGACGATGCAGAAAGCTTAAATGCTTTCAAACTAAAATATGAAACAGAGAATATAATTGAAGGTATTTGTGTTAAACTCTCGGGGTGAAAGTAGGTACCTGAAAGATTCTTACGTAACAAAGTACTTCCCGTCCTCTGGATGTTTCCAGTGAGCCGATCTCCTTGGCGGAGAGCAGGAGAACCTCCAGCAGGAGAACCTCCAGCAGGAGAACCTCCAGCAGGAGAACCTCCAGCAGGAGCTGAGAGCTGTGTTTTATTATGAATGAGTGGTGCGTCTCTGCACGCCGCCGCTTCTAATCGACACAGGACCGAGGCGCTTTGATGTAGGCGGCGTTGTGGCGACGGAGAGAGAGAGAGAGAGAGAGAGAGAGAGAGACAACCCCCCCCCTCCCCCCCTCCACATCTCAGAGCAACGGAGGCTGCAGGGAGAGTTTGTCAGCCATGTGAGGGGAACGACAGGCACCGAGCGTGGGCAGAGACACGCCACCGAATCAAACGCCACCGAATCAAACGCCCTTCACTCTCCCAGTCAGGGGGAACCCGACAGAGATGTCTTCAGTAATGACTCAGGAGGAGCCAGCGACGTGTCAGAGAGGTCAAACAAGTCGTCCGCTGACAAGATGACCTCCATTATCATAATGAATTCAGATAGAACAGATGATATCTTGTTGGTTTTAATTCCAACACTTTAGGCCTCCTTTACTGTTTTACTTCTACATCCGCTGCTTTATCACATTATTCTATTAATCCATCCGTCCACCTGCTGTACTGCGTCTCCTGTTGCAGGGTAGCCGGGAGCTACAAGGGGCGAGAGGCGAGAGGCCGGGTCACCCTGGACGGGTCGCCAGTCAACCACAGGGCCGACACACCGAGACGGACAAACACTAACACTTTGTGTACAATTCAGAGTCTCCGATTAACCTGACTGCATGTTTTGATTGTGCGGGAGGAAACCGGAGTACCCGGAGGAAACCGACAAAGGCACAGCACACGGCGGATCTCAGCCAGCTGGTGGATTCATACCGAGACAGCACCGCCTGTATTAACTCATGTTTCTGTTCTCCAACACACTGTGAGGTCGACGTCCTGACTGCTGAATGTCTTCCGGCCGCAGGTTGTCCGACAGTTTGGGACGAGATGTGCTGCTGGCGCCGTGCTGAGGAGGGACAGGTGGTTAGCATCTCGTGTGCTAACATCTCCCAGCTGTTTAACAACCAAGGTAAAACACTCCACTTTCACCCCGGTAGGACTCACGTTCATTAACAACTCTCCTCCTTAACACATTAAAGAGGTTTAGCTTTTGGTTTGGTTCTGTTG
The DNA here is from genome assembly GCA_901007825.1 of Macroramphosus scolopax. Lineage (NCBI taxonomy): Eukaryota > Metazoa > Chordata > Actinopteri > Syngnathiformes > Centriscidae > Macroramphosus > Macroramphosus scolopax. The sequence goes on from CAAKHC010007093.1 coordinate 12,885, forward strand.
TGTTCGACTTCTTTAAATGTTGCTAGTCTCAACTCTGAGGAGCCATAGCTGCCATGAGTTTAGTTTGTGATGTATTTATCAACCTCAGTCAGAGAAATGATGCTAACACTGCCGACAGTTTCTCTAAATGTCGTCGGAGACGAGGCTGCAGCAGTTTGTTCGTTGTTCGTTGTTGTCCGTGGGATTCAGAAATGATGCACTTGATTTCAAGTTATAGTGAGAATAAAAAAAAAAAGTAAAAGAAGCCCATCTGAGTGAAAGGGTGAGTGTACTTTGCGAGGACGACTCGGGAGGCGGAGGTTGCTGTTGACGATCTGATAACTCGGCGTTAGTGGGTCTGCAGACCCCGCTGGATTTCCTCCTCCGCAGATGCCGGGAGAAGTCAACTGCCGTACAGTTGCAGATGTTTGGTTCGATGCAACAGGCGGCTGCTCGCTGAGAAAATAATGAATTGGAAAATCAAAGAGTCGCTGTAGGAGTCAGGAGCATGAGGAAGGAACCGGCGCTGCTTGTTAAGCACGACGGTGGGAGCGGCAGCGCCGTCCCCGGAGCCTCAGCCTTCACCCGGCCTCCATTCACATCCATCCATTCACCCACCGGTGCACCAGCTGCAGGCTCCGCACGCCGCGGCCAATGGAGCTGGAGATCAGTAATACCTCCCACGACTCAAACCCCCACACGCTGAGCGGACGGACTAACTCACATCATGCTTGTAAAGAAGTTTTCATCCTCCTCTTGTGAACACACACTCGAACCCCGGTGACCTCGTATCGCATCGCCGCGGTCGGTGAGGTAGCGCAGTCGTTCTAACTCCGGGCCATGGTGGGAGAACCACATTCAGCTCTTCTCCACGCTGAGCTACGAACAGATTCTGAAATCGGTTATGTAAAGCAGGAAGTTAAACAAAAAGATGAACTTACCAAAATAAAATAGGAAAGTAATAAAATAAAATAGATAGATAGATAAAAAACTGATGCAGCTGAAAGCCTGAACCAGAGATGAAGCTCTGCAGGATCAGAGCTCTCAATGGACGACCTCCAACAGACTAACCAAGAAGAGAATATTAAATGGTAAATGATTAACTCAGCCATCACACATGCGATCATTAGTGCGTCTGCACGTCTGCAGCCACTCGTGTCATCAGCAGCCAGATTACAGATCCAGTGTGGCCCGTTGAATGTTTCTGAAGAGCAGAGCGTCACGTCTCTTCTGAGAAACTAGGACGCCGGCGCTCGTGTTTGTACACGTGTTCAACAACAGGAGGTTGTACAACTGCACACATCCCACCACTGGATCAACGCTTGTTGAATCACCTGCTGCTGCGCTACTGATCCATTACATATCCAATACAGCCACAAGGGTACAAGTGAGTTCTTAGCTGTTATTTCCACTTGATCCCGAAGCAGTTGAAGTCCAATCATGACCAATCATGGGACCGGAGTACCCGGAGTAAACCAATCAGGTAGGAAAAACTCCACATGGAAGGACGGCAGGGGAACCCGGAGCCTTGTAGTTGTGATGGACAGTAACCGCTGCACCACCGTGCCGCTCTACAGTATATAGATGGAATGTAAAGGGCTGAATCTCAACAGACCTGCAGATCAATCTAAATGATCTGCACGACCTTCATCACAGGAAGTGGGATAAGGTGTTTATTTTTG